>APFE031210470.1:207311-231334 GCA_000404065.3 Pinus taeda | reverse complement strand
TAGATATTCAAATAGTTTATTTAAATATCCTATTGAATTCTTTTTGAAAATTTTAAGGTTTAAACATCTTACTCACAAATATTTTCTACTTCCAATTACTTTACATCATATTAATTTTTTTTATAGCCTATATTAATTTTCTCTTTAGATCATAATTTATTTATTTTAGGTTTAAAGAAGCATGTGTCAATTTGACGGACAAATAAAATTACACATCGCCTCATACTGGGTTGTAGAATGAGCCTCTCGGCTCAATAATTAACTATTAAGAATCCATATGATCAGCGACATTCGAGCTTTAGAATTAGCTAATAATTATAAATTCGAAGTAGAGTTAAATCATAAGGAAAATGAAACAAGGTATTGGATATAAACAAATTGTTACATAACCATTTTTTACTAGATCACTCATTAGTTTAAGAAGAGGAGAATCTCAGCAAGGGCAATGAGCATTGTGGTAGGTGAATGATGCACTATGAAACACTCATCATGCACCACTACTTGGTTTAGGAGAACGAGGGTTTTGTATTTCTCCCACAAATATTCTATCACATCCTTAAGAAAAATAAATAAAAAAATCTTCAGCACATGAGACATGTCCCAAATGAAAAATCTTGTATGAGTTGCAATGAAGGAAGAGTGGATTTAGGTGATATGGAGACTCGAACATTTTCTACCAGCCTAAGTGACTATAGAGTTGTTTCTAAGATGCTACGAAATATGACATTTAAACATTTGAAATCAATGGCAAACAAGTTTCTTCAAGAAAATGTAGAGATGCTTCAGTTCTTGCACTGTGTGTTTAGCTACACACATGATGTAGAGGTAGACATTTCTACCTTTTTTTTTTTTTAAATATTTCAAGTAGATATTGAATACTTCTTTTCTTTGAATTTCAGGTTCTCTCTTTGAAATGGATCGGTGGAGTTAGGGAAGATATTAGGGTTTTTACTTGGACCAATTTTAGAAGATTGTCTCAAAATATGAATTTAGGATATATATATATTTTTTTGATGTGGAATTATGAAAAGGTAAAGTGATACATGTTTCTTTCCTGAAGAAGCACAACAACATGTTATAAACAAGAACAAACATGTTATTAAGTTTCAGAAAAACAATGTCTCACAAAACATTAAAAGACATAAGATGTAATGTAGTACATGTACTTCTTCCTAAGAGAGTGAAACTCTCTTTCTTTTACTGAATTTGAAAATATAAAAGTTAGCAATTGCCTCAAAAGGTGAAAAGATGCACTAAAGGAATATAAGGGGCATGTATATTTTCTTTAATACCATGTAGGCACACAAAAAGGAACCCGAGGATTACACTACACGATTAACATTTCTATTAAGAGAGAAATTTGAGGAAATTAAAAAATTTTCATAGTTTCTTGAAAAATGCATTATACATCATTCTTATTTATAGTAGAAAATAAAGCTTTAATGAACATCTAGAAAGGAATGTTCACAATATATCAAATAATATTTATACATAAGCTTCCAAGTCTCGATGTTATTTTATTAGATTTCTAACATCTTGCCCATGATTCCACATGGACTTACCACAATCAATCATATTTAAAGCAAATAAAAAATTAAAGAATTTTAATTTCAAAAGATTGATAAAAATAAATACCCGTGTACATTAAAAAGATATATATAATTCAAAATAAATTTATATACATAAAATTACAATATGCAATTTCAAAGGTGAGTATAATAGAGTCCATTAAAAATATAAAAAATGATAACCATAAATAAAATATACTATAAATAAAAATATTTATCCTTATAAACATAGGTAATTATCATTTAGGAACTATTGCAATATCATATGGATGACTACAATACCATCCATGAAAAAGGAGTTTTCGAAATTCCTAAATATTGAAAGAAGAAATTTGCTAGGAATGACAAATATATAAGTATTAAAATAAATTCAATGACTATAGGGCCAGAAATAATGAATGGGTGTGTTTATTATAGGAGCATATCTACAAATTTTGTGTAAACAAAAGTTATGAAAAATAAGTTTTATTGGTAGTAATTTTTAGAAATTACAAAATATTCAAAATTTAAAAATTCCCATTGAAAACAATAGGTGTCCTACGATTTCTTAAAATTATTGTCAAAACTAAAAGAAACATAATGATGTTGGCATAAAATATTGAGATAAATAATTAGAAAATAAAGAAAAAAGTTAATTGATAATTTTAAAAATTCTTATTCCATCAACAATTTAGCGAGAAGCTATGGCATGATAAAGAATTAGAAGATGAAATAAAATTGAGATACCATAAGGAGATTATCAACCTTAATTTAAAGAATAATAATTAGTTTAAAATGTATATATATTCATCTTTGTGATCGAGGATTATTGAATATGGAAAACACTTTCTCTTAAAATGTCTTATATTAAATAATAAACTCAAAATATTTGCTACAATACCTACTTTCCTAATGTTTTAATTTATCAAATTTATGACGATTCGATAATTTTTTTCTCTAAAACTTTTCAATTATAAAATCATTAAAGAATCCCGATCGGGATGCAGACCAATAGTTGGGACAACCTGGGTGTAGTTATGAATGCTACTTGGGCACTTAATACTGTCGTCTCCCACATGCTCTAGGCAGGGGGTGTGGTGACCCTTGGCATGAATGCATGTTGGGGAAGTGGGCAAGGTGGCAGGACTCAGGGTAAGGAAGGTTATATTGGCAGGAGAGGTAACATACCATGTAGTGTTAGAAAGAAATCTTATGGAGAAGGGTGGGATTATAGTGTTGTGGGAGGTCGTCAGAACTTAAAGAACCAAGGTTGATGACGAATGCCTGAGGACTTTGTGTATGTAATTCAGTGTTGCTTCAACATTGTAATAATGTTATGGTTGGGATTTTTCTTGGATGAAAGGAGGGTAACCAGTAAGAGTATTCGGGGATAGAAATTTTCTGGTGGAAATGGGGAGGAAAATCCTTGCGATTTCCTATTTTTGTGCCCATACCTTGTATCAAATAGGTAAAACCAATGATTGATGGGAGTGCAATTTCTTTCTATGGGGTTGGGAAGCTCCGTGCTCTGTAATCAAGGCCAGGGGGGACCTTGAATATAGTGAGAAAATTCATGAGGGGCAGATGCTTGTAGAAATGGGTAGAGGGAAGCAACTAGTAGGGGGCTAGGGGCATAGCCATGGCCATGGGTTGCAGAGTAAGTGTTGGGGTATATGGAACCCCTACTGGAGTGATGGAAAGGCCATAAACTCATGGTGGAAACCCAATCAAGGGGATTTGAGAGGAAAAATCACTAATCCTTAGGTAGAGGGTGTAAAGAACCTGAACTGCCATAGGCATGCAACTGGAAACAAGGGGGGTTTGCAAGCTTGGCTTGGGTTGGCGAGGGATGACTTATATAAAAACACTGGTAATGGGGAAGGGAAACAAGGTGGATCAAGGGTATGGGTCATGTACCTTCCCATTGTGAGTTGCGGGCTTCGGTCTACCCCAGCATGAATGTGGTGAGAATTGATAGAGAGGAGAATCAGGGAATGATGTATCCCATTGTAAGCAACAAAGCACTCGTGAGGTGGTGCATAACATAAATTTTTTTATTTTAATCTAACTTGTTATAGATTTCATCATTGTTCTGGAAAATAGGTCATGCTTTGTTCTATGAGGGGTTGTGGGCATTGTAGGAGAGGCTTGAAACCTAGGAAAGATAAGGGGTGAGGCACGTTGGAACCACCCAAGGGTTGGAAATTAGTAAAAAATATCAACACTAAAGCAACAGAGGCATACTGAGAGGGGATGGATATTTGGAAACAAGTAAGCAAGATAGAGGAAATATGGATAATTGGAGGACCCTTGTTCTGGATCCCAGTAACACCAGTGGAAGAATCACACAATTCAAGCAAGCCCTGTACTTGTACTAGTTAATGAATAATTTATCAGGCCAAACGATGGAGAAGATCTTCGTGGTTATGGTGGTGACACTACAGGGAATGCCAAACTATATGAACGACATGGAGAAATCCTCTTCCCACTACATAAACAAGATATTCGGCTAGATAGAACCGACTAGCATATCGCTTTTATACTGGAGTTGTATGATATGCCAGGAGCATCTGCCAAGGATCTAGCACCCTTTGCATCTGCCTTAGAGGATCAGAAGGATTAGACTCTTACACATGCATAATTAAGTCTTATGCGATTAGACTTTAATTTCTATGTTGTAAATATCACTTTTTATAGTTATATAGTGTATGGGCATGAGATAGAGTCATATCTAGCTTGGATGGAAAGATTAGGACAATATTGTTTTTGGATGGCTTACAATACTAACCGGTGGCCAACAAACTTGGTCTCCCTTTAGGGAAAGTCTAGGACACCTGGTTAATATGTGTGGTGTAAACTTTTTTATTTTATAATAGAAAATGAAATGGACCTGCCAAGCTTAACAAAAAAAAACATTAAATAAATCAAATAATCACTTACCTTTTTTAAGGAAAAAAAAAAGACTAAATCCAATCTCAATAAATGTTGAGCATCATCATCTTCAATTTCAAAATTAAATTTCCATTTTTTTTAATGTCAATTCAATACTATATTATCATATCTCTCTTAAAAAAAAAAAACTTCAATGTATATATAATAAAATATTTTACTTATGAATTGAATTAAAGCTCCATATATAAAACAAAAATGTTCCCCCACTTAATTAACTCATAAAACTATTATTTCTTTAAATTACTAACCAATTAAAATAGACACTTCATATTTTCCTGAATAATTAAAGAAATAATAACAACCTCACCTCTTTTTGTGCAAACCACATACTCAAATTAATAGTAAAAATGATATCTTATATTTTCCTATTGATTGTTGAGAGCTTTTCTAATTTAAAAATTAACCCAAAAGTGGAAACAATCACTGCCCCTTGCATTGGTAGGATTTAAATATGGGTAGTGATCGAATGAATAACAACAATCTACAGTGTCAATATTTGCACACAAGTAGTGGAAGAATACAATATAAATCTATGTTGTCGGGATTTGAACCTGTTAGTGAAAGAATTAATATCAAACTACACTAAAAATACCAATAAAAATTAATTATATTATGTATGTGTGTGTCGAGATATGTTTCTTGGTTTTAAATTAAATAAAAAACACCCTCCAATTAATTATCATTTAAGAACTATTCTATTGTAGGAATCAAATTAACTCAACCACTAAACATTTTCGAGAAGTGTGAATATTTGTTTTATTACTCTGAATGGAACAGAGTGGGTGGATTCTAAAAAAGCGAACAAGAGAGCGCTAGAAATAAAAGGATGAGAAATTAACTGGAATGAAGAACCCAAGGCATTGACAAGATCCATGTTTGTGGCAGCATGAGGATTTGAAGGAGTGAACAATGCAAGTTGCAACAACCTAATATTAAGGGTATATCCAACTTCGGGATGACATGAATTTTTTGTGACAAAGAAATTTTTATCAAAACCCTTATCTATCAATCATCACTAAAATGATATAATTTATCATTATTTCATTATAAAATGGTATTTGATATTGTTTCTTGTACTAAATTCCATTTTATATATTTCTATTACTAGTATGTATTTTTTGCACAAAACCGATAATGATTGCTTCAAAGAACAAAGTGATGCTTGTCACCTATTTTTATCTTGTCTCGAAGGTTCAATGTTGGTTTCAAATTTTTGAGCATAACATTCACTTTTCCTAGAAGATCAACTATTCCATTGAAAACTTGGGGTTTTTTTGTTCATACCAATTATAGTGTGATTTTTTTCAAAAAAGTATTATTCTCGCTTACACCTTGTGGAATTTGGTTTGATGATTGTGCCTCTGATCTTCATACTTTTACACTGTGTAGTTGATTCCCAAATAAATTTCATATATTTAGCCAAAATAAGGATTACATATTTAATGTTACAATGTGTATTAAACTATTCTAAAAATTTAGGGAGACTGAATGAATAGCACTTTTCACTTCTAGTAAACAATCCTTTACAAAGTGAAAGCATAGTCAAAATGGTCAAGGAATGTTATAATTTTCATAGACACTTAAAAGAATAATAATGCATTAGTTTCTTAAAAAATATAATTGTCTATATTCTTTAGTTCATTTCTAGATCCAAGACTCTTCATAAATGAAATATCTTGATACAGTGATTTTGAAAGTGAAATAAAAAAAAGGAAAGAAAGATTTTTCTTAACGTCCACGAGGCTAAAGATAGCCTATGGGACATATTTCTTCCTCATATGCTTGATGTATTCAACCCTTTTCTGTGAAGCCTCAAAATATATGGTCCTAGATTCACAACAAATCCCTCACTAAATAGATTATCCCAAGAGCTAGCTGCTAGCATATCTTCATAGCTTTCCATGTTGTCTTTGAAGGCCTCACATTCTAAAATGAAATTTTTTCCTATTTCTGCTTTTCTAGAAGAACAAGAAATGCATACCCTTCCCTCCCACACTTCCTTTGGCCTTTTCCATTGCCCTATTTCACAACGCAGTTGATGAGAATTATTCCTTAACTAAGAAATAAGAATTTTGGCTCTCCAAGAGATATTGGCCTCTATGTATGCTTTTGGTTTATAATTATGAGTGGAATTAAACACTTCAATATAGTAATTTTTCTTTCTTCCTAGCTCAATATCCCAAGTAAGTTTGTGGAACTTTTTCATAACAAAAGCTTTTATCACTTTTTTTTTATGGGATGCGCATTCAAGCAAATACCCCATTTACTAAACCATTTGTTATTTGTTGCAGCCAAGTTTTTTTTCTCTTGCACAATCTATCATTAAAGACAACCTTAGGCCATCTACCCTCTTCCATTTGCTCAATTTTTTTTAAATACCTTAGGACTTGCAGCATAGCAATTGCTCCAATAGGAGCAGTCCATATTTCACTTAACAAGGTATCATAAGGAACTGCACTTTTAATCTTAAATTTGTTCGTAATCAAACGCTTATGAATTTTCTCAATTTGTCTCCAATGCATGTCAAAGGTACTGCTAGCCTATAGCTCACAATCATAGAGAATCACTAGAATCACTAGAAGTCCAAAAAGAGTTTGAGTGGTTTTCCAGTCCCATAACTCCGCCTCTCTACACCTATTTTGAAAAGCATAAAATGCTTTCCAACGCCTCAAAGTTCTTTTCTTTCTACAACCATTCCAGCTTGGATTTTTGTTGAAGTCAATTCCGAGCTATTTGTAATCTACAACTTCTTCCAGAATGTTTCCTTCAAAGTAGAACTTATGCTGGTTATGTTTTCTTTTCATAGAGAAGACCACTACTTTTGTTTTTCTGATATTGACTTGCATCCCCACACTTCTACAAAACTTCTCAAGGGATAGTAAGTGCTCTTGCAAGCCAAGATCCAATTTAGCAATCAGAATACGGCCATCTGCATACAAAAGAAGCCTTATAACAAACTGGCACAAATAGATACCATCACACCCTTGCGAATTTCACCACTCCTTAAGCTTGTCTATATATAAAATAAAAGGGTAGGAGATAGTGGGCAACCTTTCTTGACCCCGATATCACTTCTAAAACTTTCAGAAATGCCTGCTGAAGTTCTAATTTTGACTTTTACCTCTTCATACATCCTATGCACAATTGATCTCAAATGTTTAGGAACCCCAAGTTCCTCCATTCTGTGCGAAAGTTTATCCCTGGGACCCAAGTTAAACGCTTTTCTGAAATAAAAAAAGCAACAAAAGACTTCTGCCTTTTTTTCCCAAACTTTTTCAATGATGTGCCTTAAAGTTATGAAATGATTAATTGAGGAATGTTTAGGTCTAAAACCTACTTTCCCTTTAGCATGCTTATCTCTTTCTTCTTCCCACTTGCTAATTTTGTTTTCTAGCATGCTTCCAAATAGCTTTGCAAACAAAGGGTTTGTCATGATGGTCCTATAATTGGAGTGATCATTGACGTGACCATTGTTGAAAATAAGTATTGCCAGACTAGTTGTCCAATATGTGGGGAGCCTTTGTTGTATGATGTTGTTGAAGATTTTTGTAATGTGAGGTGCAAGAATCTTTGAGCCCCACTTTAGATATTCTACTTGGAGTTCAACTAAGTCTTTTTCTTTTCCAACACCCAACTTCTTGATACCCATCTCTACCTCTTGTACTGTGAAGAGTTTAGTATCAGTGTTGACCAAGGGGGGAGGGTCAACATTGGGAACCTGCTCATAGAGTTGTTTTGCATAGTTAAACCATTTACAAGCTGTAATATTATTTCCAAATTATATCTTTTTCAATTGGAGTTCCTCCCAAAATAATTTGGGATTATTTTTCCCAAGGAGGATTAGTTCTTTCCTCCTTGAAACCATGAAATTAGCCTTTTTCTTGCATAATAACTACTTGTAAGATTTGAGCTTTATGTTATCCTTGTTCGACTCTTTCCACATTCTCCTTGCCTTTTCGCATTCCTTGTCAAACCAAGCATTAATCGAAAAGAAATTTATTTCGGACTTCTTAATTTTTGTTCTTTTTCACTTTGCAAGTGCACATTGAATTAAATGTGTTAATTCATGACTATGAAGGCTATGAATTGTAATTTTCTCCTCCTCAAAGAGCCTCTCTAGTGTCATTCTAAAGGTATTACAATTTCTTGGGGTCAAAAGAATTTTTCCCTATGGGAGATTTTGTTGGACATGCTGAATTTTTTACTCTAAATGTTTCCTTCCAGTCCAATGGAAACATAAATAAATTGGCTTGTGATCTAATTTCAAATCCCACAGCTGATCTCTAACCAAAACTTCTTCCATTTTATCACACAAACCATGATATTAAATTACATAATCTACCACACTTGCTCCATTGTAAGTATTAAAAGTGAAATTATGAAATTGTGGCGAAAAAACTCCTCAATTATCACATAATTTCATTCAATCAATACACAAATAAAATGAAACAAATATCAAGGATTTTCACTCAGTCACTGTCGCCTTATGTTTCCCATATATTTCAATTAACATGTCGTATTCCATTAGAGGCTTCAAATATGCTATCAATTTCTTGTTTTGTGATGCTCCATACACTTCACATAATTAAAAATAAAAATGAGACTAAATCTAATGTGTCCAAAAATTTTCAAATTTTCAACAACATTGTTAATAAGCGATAGAGAAAACTTCATAAATTCCTAAAATTTCGTCTTCCCGCCATTTCAACATCATAAAATTGTTATAATCTAGCTTCTTAAGTAGAAATGTGGAAAACGAATCGATGCAAAATGCTTCCTTCAACAAAGATATTACCAAGATTCCAATAATCCTTCTTGCAGACACTGCTATGAAAATCTAAATGGTAGAGAAATTCCTCTTTAAATTTAATAGAATTTAATAAAATTATTGTAATATTCTTTAAGAACGAAACATAACTCGCTGCAAATTTTACTAAGTAGAATTGTTTGACATACATTATCCTCACCCTATATTGAGCAATTTCATCATCCGACCACGAGGACCTCCATGTGCTATTAAACACCTGGCACATCCCACTCACAACAACATAAAAAAAGCCGCAATAAAGTGATGTGACTGACTAAGATTTGAAGCATTGAATGCACTTAGGGAAAGAAGAAGAATACAAGGGCATGGAATAGGAAGATCATATCTGATAAATTTTCATAACAACACGTAGGAACAAGTGGAGTATTTTCCCATAGACATCAATAATAATAGGAATGGACTACTTAATTTTGTAGATAACACGAAGAAAGTCTAGAAATTCCAAAACTCGTATTGCAACAGTGGCGGAGCTATGTGCCCACCAGGGTGTGGACTCATTCATGAAGGAAAAGAAACCACAAGACATCCCAACTAAGAGGGTGTTCATGTTTTCCATGGTTCCTATGGGATCAACATGATAGTATGTAATGTATAATCAACACTATATTCCTCCAATAATTTTCATGCAGTGCTTACTTCCGCCTCATTGAGAGACGTCATTCTCGATGGCTGTTGGTGAAAAGAACACACCTATACTATAGCCCACCTCCCATGCATTCAAGGCAAAGGACACCATGCTCCCTGCCTTGAGCATGTGGGGTGTGGTTCTAATAAACTTGGTTGTACTGACCATGTCAACTAAGGCTTGGCACCTCTGAGACCTTCCCTCATCCTGATTGGGAGTTTTGAATTTCTCTTTAATAATGACATGGAATGCACATTTAAAATTCATAATTACTGCCATATTATTACTCCTCATTTATTGTTTTTAACTTTAATGAGAAGTATATATATTTTACTTTGAATATCATAATGAATGTATTATTCTCTATTTTATATCTAAAAATAAATTTAGTAAAACTATATTGTTAGATTGTAAATTTTTGTAGAGAATGGTTTTGTTTATGTAAGGATATATCATATGACATTTCGGTATAGGACTTAGGGTTTGAGCTTGGTTCCAAAGATTTAGGATTAAGATAATGAAGAAATCTTAGGTTTTACAATTTAGACATAAAACTAGTATTTAGGGTCTTAGGCTTAAGGTTATGTAAGAATAAGTTGAATTAATATATCTATGCTAGGTTAGAATAGTTTATGTTATTTAGGGTATAGAATGTTAGGCTATGGAAGGTTAGGTTAAGGCATGGTAGGATAGGGTTTTGTTAGGCTAGGATATTTAAGGGTATCTTAGATCAATGTGTGTTAGACTAGGTTAGCAAAGGGTAGGATATGTTAATGTAGAATTGGCTTGTGTGGGGTGGGCTGCACTTGATTAAGTTAGGTAGATTAAGATAGGCTAAGTTATCTTATGGTATTTTAGTGTTAGGCTAACTTTTGTTAGATTAATATACATTAGTTTAAAAAAAAACTATGTTGGGTTCAGCTTAGCATGGAATGGGGAGATTACAGTACTCTACTGAGGATACAATAGGTTAAGTGTATGTAGTATAATGTAGTATATATTATTATAAGAGTAGGATATTTTATTGTAGGGTAGTCTATGTTATGTAAGGCTAGAATAGTCTAAATTATGCAAGTGCAGGCTAGGTTTGACTAAGTCAACTTATGATAAGGTAGGCTAGGTTAGTTAGGTTAGAATAGTTAGTTTACATTAAGCTAGATTAGGTGAGTTTACAATAAGATAGGCTACGTTAAAATAGGAAAGTGTGAACATCTTAGGGTTTAAACAATATATCTTCAAATTTGTGTGTTGGACTATTAACAACCTATTTTTGAACTATCTTTTCTAACCATTTCTTCAAGAAGACAACAACACTGACAAATACACAAACATTCACTTACTCACACATTAGATCTCTCTTTCTACCTCTCTCTATCTCTCTCACTTACCCTCACTCATAGTCCCCCATTCAAAAAAACAACCCTCGAACTTGGTCTCTGTAACGAACCTCTTTTGCCTACTCGTAAATTTTGCCCTTAGGCTCCATTTAATTAAAAAATTCTTCATTTACGGTTAAAAACTAGCTATTTCCAAGAGTACATTGAGTATGTTGATATATAATCTTTGTTACTTATATGAGGTGGATCTATGATGTGGACTTTTTCATCTATAATACATTATGTCAATCAATCTTTCATCACACATCATGCAGTAAGCAACACTCTTTGACGACCTCACACAAGCATTAATGAACAATAAATTAAAATTAAGGTAACTAGCATGGCCGCCTGGCTAGGGATCATGATCCTAAATCCAAATGCATAGTCAAATGGTTTAGTGATATACCTCTTTATGTAACATGCAAAATCAACTAGACTGGCCCCATAGGATACCATTCTTTGACACACATGGCTTAGAATATACTGAAGCTTTGATTAAATCATTTAGGGCATTGTCGTATAATTGGTTTGCATGCACCCACATCTCATGCTATTGGTTATCCCACACCTTAATCTATATATCGCCACCTCATGAAGTTAATTTCATAGAAACATTAATGAGATCATTATTATAAACATTCTGCCATTATCAACTCAAACAAATGCTACCACATTTCTTATGTACAATGGTCACAAGTAAATTCTAATCATAAGTAAAAATATCTCCATGGCCCAGGTAATACAACTACCTACTAAGCCTCTTCTTAGCAATAAGAGTCTCAGGCATGACTGTTGACCTTAACAAGGGATTAGATATACCAATACTACATAAGGTCTACACATTGATCCTTTAACAACCTAATTAGAATTTCATTGTTGTGCCAAAATTCTCACTTGCAACCATATAACATTATCTCATAAATTCCATGAGCACAGGTAAATCTACTCATCTATAACAATCACATGTGATTCCTTCAATCATTCTAATTGCTTGAAAATTTATACAAATTATTTCATAAGCTAAATGAGATTAGGACAGAAAGGGAAGAAACATCATACACACATTCCACGCATCTAACACCAATTGAATATCACTTGGAGGGAGGAGCACCACCACCCAGCCATGAATCACCTCTCACTCCCCCTGAGCCGAATATCTTGCCAAGGATCACCTGTCCTCAATTGACCAATGCACTGGGTATTTAATACCCTCTTTCATGATTTAGTTACCATTAGCAGTGTCCCACTTTATGGATTTTTCCATTTACCTAGGTATTATTCAGAAAAGCTCCTCTTTATCTCCCATGACACTTTTCCACATAAAATCTTGCCTTTATCTCCTATAAAGCTTTTATGTCTGATGGATCTTTATATCCCATCCATCCAATGGATATCCAATCCATCCAAGCTTATCTAGAATCACATCTAGAAGCTTATCATGAAAGATTCATCTCTATCCCATTCCTCATGAGATTTGGCAATCATCTCCTCTCTCTTGGTTCTCCACCCTTCAAGTGATTTATTTTATTAATTTATTTAATAATACATTTTCTTTTCACATTACATATCACCTATCTTTCCTCAGCTTAGGTCTACATCCTTCAACACACAAGGGAGGATATCATAACTTGATTTAACTTAGCTTAGGTTTACAATAATGTAGTACACAAGGGAGGGGTGTTACATACTCCCCCCCTTAAATTTTACACCGTCCTCGGTGTATCACTGTTTGATATCCTCGTTCATAGGTAGCTAGTTTCCAAATCAACAGCTTTCATGCCTGTACCATCTGATGCAAATTTTCCGATGTACATTTTCCATGAGGAGTGCTACTAGCATCTCTCCTTCTATAGCTACTTGTCGCACATTTTTTTCAAATCATTTGTGAGAATTTATCGATGCAAAGTTTAACTATGATAATTATCATAATCTGTTACTATTAAAGCAACTGTTTCTTATCATTTATTTTATCTGAATAATGCATGTCCTATTCTTGCATTCTTTCAAGTATTTGTGTTCTTCTCAAACACTTGCTTCTTGCAGTGTCTCTACATACAATACATCAGTTAGCATATTTTCCAAATTAATATGCCTGTAAGATCATAGTGTATTATTTCATATCACAATATATTTTTATATACATATATTCATCATGATTGTATGTATGCAAACTGTGATGAACCATAGTTACTTATACCAAACTTACTTTCCTTCTTTAGGGAATCTCCAAGTTTGTATACTTGGCTAGACATCCATCTAATGACTACTACATAGCTGCACACAAGGTATGTTATATACACCAATACACATTTCATTTTTCAAAATTGTAACATATGTAGTCATATGGTCCTATATGTGTTTTTGTTCATTGTTCAGATGAGGTACAACCTATAATACCATCCTCATGGTATCACTTGCATGACATAAACTTTATCTGCATATTTTTCCACCATGTTAGTATCCTACAAACATTCATTTATCATGGTTCATCTATGTAATTAAGAAAGTTTCATGTCATGTGTAAATCAATTCCAGATGTCATATAATAATATAATAGTCATCATGCACACTATAACTCAATCATACCCATAAATTCTAGTTTTGGGATTAAATATGTCACCTGTACCAGGTTTTAACAACAATGAAATGTACCATAAGGCATACTATTGACTATGATACTTAGTCTATCATATATATTTAAAGTTTCATGATCACCAGAACAAATTTGTGTAGTTCTTAACAATTATTCCACACCTTTACAATTTATGTCATAGGACTCACCATTTTCCTTTCTTATACCTCTAGATCTTGTTGGTCATGCGTACATCAGTGTAGGTATGACCTCATTCAATAAAAATATGCATTTGCATACATCTCCCATATAGAGGTTATAAGTGAAATCTATATTATTCATCACTTCACACCCTTTAAATTTTTATGCAAGGTGTGACCCAAGGGTATGTACACGTTAGTGCCTTAAATCATCCTTAAATTGAGATATTAGTTATGAATTCATGGTTTATACAAAAATCATTAGGCCACCCTCAATTTTTCTCATGCATCAATCCCATCATGTTCAATTTCCAAGTATACCTTACTTGGTTACAATGATGTTGATCATTATTAATGCATGATGTCGTATACAATATATTGTATTACATCTCTAACCCTACTTCACAATATCATCCCATGAATTGATATGTTCTTTATGCCTCTTTCATATCTAGGTTAAGATATTAATTTACTTAACTAGAATCCCTGATGTTCCAACCTAAACATGCTTATTTACTTATTCATAATGAAATAATAAGATTTTGTTTCATCAAACAGTGTGTAATTAAATTATTTTCTTACTATAATTATTCATCTATTGACAAACCGTACCAAAAGTAATTTACATCATTACTTTGCATGTGAGCTGATCAACATAGCGACATTAAATTTGAAATTTTTTTTAAGGTATTTAGTCTTATAAAAGACTTGTCTTTCACATCCTCTATCCCTTCTTGGGATCTTTTAAGAATAACTTAATTTCCTTCATTTATGTTCTTAACTAGAAACCATACAACTCATCATTTGATTTTGAATATGATTAGAATGAGGTGATCATATTACTAATTTGCCTCAATTAATTTGTGTTGTATTACCCTTTTTCCTTACATAGCATCCATGCCATGTTAGAACAAATATGAGTAAAATGTTTACCATATCATTAACATAGGTGTAATGATTAAATCTCCACTTTGCCTTTATACATAGGCATCCATTTGAGAGGTTTGTTTAATGATTTTAAAGGTAAATGTAATTTACTATTTGACCTCAATTACACCACTTAGGAAAGCATATCCATGCATCTCATTGCACCCCCACAATGAGTTCTATGTATAAGGCATCCATGTATTTGTGTACTTAAATACTCATTTATTTTTGTACATGTATTATTTGTTAACAAGATTTAGTATGTATTAATATGAAGGACATGCTTATCATGGTTGCAATTGTTTAATTATTCTCTATGCATATATGCAATCATCACTTTCCAATCATGACATATAGTTATCGTGTCCTCACAGGAACGCTCAACTATAGCTTAATTTTTGAACTTTCACAATATATGATAAAATTTTAAGCTCCTTATCTTAGAAAGGCTCTTAATAAAAGTGACTTATTAACCTTAATAACATTTTACTTCTTTACTTAGCAATGTTTTATGCATGTAAACACACCAAAACAAATTCTGGTAAATGTTTTATGCATACCAAAACAACTTCTCATAACCATATACTAGATAGGCTCCCCTTTGGGCATCATTTGATCACTACTTACAATCAAAACCTATTTTCTAAAGAGTCTATATGATAGCAGTGAAATATCAACAATACTATATGTGAGACTCTGTAATTGTCTTAATTTTCATCCTTCCGACTCAAGGAAACCATCACACATTCTAAACCAACAAATCAACGATTCTATCCTTTAATACCATGAACATCAAAACATGTTCCTTCATTTTTTTTTTCAATGAGGTTCGCATGTTTAAAAACATAAGGATGTGCTATAGCATATTTAATATGATCATACTTTACCTCAGAATTTTGTGAATAGTCACACTCCTTATGTGGGTTTCATATTCTAAACTAATTGTAAGCAAGATTTTCAAAGCTTAATTTCTGACCACTTATATACTAAAATAAAATAGTCATCTCTTTAATATGGTGCACACATATGCACAAAGTCACATAACCTTAGGAAATAAGATATGTGCAGTTGTGTTCATTTACAAATTACAATACATAAATAAAATGTAGACATAAGGATCCAATTCCTTTTGGAAAATACAACGTTCTCAAAAGAATTGGAAATCATTCAAAACCATTCTCATCATAAATTGTACCCCTGCAATTTGTAATATCAAATACCAAACTTTGTTTTCTTCTGGTTGAAAGAGCTCTCTTTGCTATGAACATTGTCCTCCTACTGGGAGTATGTAACAATTTTCTTCCAACAGGTCGTGAACAAGCAATGAAAAATTTCGACATGGATATAACATTCCGAGCAGTGGGTAGTGACCAGCTCGATACCAGTGCCGAGCATCAATTGGGGGTGAAGGAGGGGTGCAATATGTGCTTTGACAATGTGAATGTGAATGTGATGCATGTAAATATGTTTTTCCATCATAGATATTGTTTTTGATGTTTGACTCTATATGCTAAGGCCATGATGACTCATTATGGAGTTGTGCCTAAATTCCCACATCGCATGTGTAATTACAAACTCACAATAGATGATTGTGAGAAATTATTTTCATATAAATGGCTTGATATTTTAATAACAAGGTCTGCGGAGGAAAAAATTGCAAATTCAGAGAAAGTATATTGCCCAAATATTGATTGCTCTTTTTTTATGGCTTTATGAGAATTAAATAGGTTCCCACAAGTTCCTTCTCCCTTTTCTTCCTCATCACATTCTTCTCTAACAATAACAACAAAAAAATGCCAGAATTGCTGCCGATCATTTTGTATTGAGTGTAAGGTTGCTTGGCACACAGACATGTCTTGTGAAGAATATGGCCCTCAATTGGGTGTTGTAAATGCAGAGTTGAATTTGCTTGTAGGGAACAACAAGTGGAAGTGGTGTCCAAACTACAAACATATGATTGAAGGCACCAAAGGTTTCATGCACATAATTTGTAGATACATGATACATGGGGCCCTAGATAGGCATGCCACAACTCTAAATTAAGATTTCTCCTTTCCCCTTTTCCATATGGTCCAAATTGACAACAACCTCAAAAGTCCCTGCTAGGCTGCCACTACTGCAGGCTCTACTGCTCCAAGCCCATCACAATGATGGCACTCAAGAACTGCTTCAATGATCTTTCTGTGCCACTTACATTTTTTGGTCTCATTCATAAAAGAACCAAAAAATCCCCTGCTAGAACAAAAAGGAATTTCCATCATTCACTCTTTAATTTCCCTAATTTCGTTCTACTTATTGATGAAGTATCATATACTAGTGTAGTACTTAATACCTAGAGTACAATATTATAATCTAGACTTGTAACCCGTCAAGTGCACCTATAGTTAACAGTCGTCCCAGTAAAGTCTCAACATTATATGCACACAATCCACCCATGGCCACTAGCTAGGTCATCCATGACCGTCCATTGCCCTCGTTTCCCCACTCATATTTTTAAACCAAAATTTCCTCTCTGCCGCCACAGCAAAATAACCACAACCTTTATATTATTATTTACTGCTATAATGTGACCCATAACGTTCCTTTTTCTCCATCCGTGGCCCCACCCATGGTGGTTGCCATTGAATCTTCCACCTTGTAATGTACATACATTTTAATTGGACCTCAAACTATTGCATTGTTCCTAACATACGTAATTAAAATTACTAATAAATGAAAATAGTAATGGATATGGTATTGCTTCTCAAACAAAATCCATCACAATATCAACATTCTGCAATTGCAGAGTTGATAAATACATGCATTTGCACTGGGTAATAGCAGGAAACCTAGCCATTCTCACATTCTACACTTCCCAGATAACCACCAAGTTGCGAGTTTACTTTCCACGTCTATGTTTATTGCAGGATAAGGTTATAACCCACTACAATGCGGATGCCTTGGTTAGACAACCTTACTACTGCATTCCTTGATTGCTTTATGTAAACGGTTTCAACTGGCTTTGTTGCCAATTTAACACCTCCAACCTTTGATAAATATACAAAAAATAGCATTTCAGAAAAAACAAGGAAACAACAGTCTTATCCTTTATTTCAATTATAGAAAAACATTATGACACATTACCTCTTTTTGTAGTGTTCTAATGGATAGCCTCACTCTATCCATTAGCCAAAAAGGTTGGCTTTCAAATCCAGATTACTAGATAAGGTTGAGCTTTCTCGTTGTTTTTGAAATAGGAAGGTGAGACTATTTTTCTCTTACTAGCATGCGAGTGAAATACATGATTATATCCTTAACAGAAGTCTAATTTTGGGATCGAATCCCTCCAAATCATTGGATGAGTTCGAATCGTCTTCGATGTTTCCCAAAATTCAGATGTGCTCATACCTATCCTAAACACTATGTTTTAACAGTGCATGGGGAATAACGTATCCCAGCAATGAGGACAGTTGATGCATCCAGCGCCCAATCATAAGGAAGGAATACTGGTCATCTATTTTTATTTAATTTTAACTCTTAACTCTCTGACTAGCCAAGATACACACCACTCCATGAATCTCTAACCGTAAAAATTGGATGCAAATGACTTCATCTTCATCTAGATGTATTTGCGTCAAGCCTTTATGAGAGCTTAAGCCTCGACTTGATTAGTTCCCAATATAATATAAGGAATCTTAAAGCCAAATAGTTGTTCATGCAGCATCCCTACTAATAGTTCTTGGTGGTTTCTGATTTTCATAACCCTCATTTTCGCACGACTGACAAAAGTGGAAGGATATTATACAAGGAAAGATACCAACATAGAGTATTCTGGAAACCACTATATATTTGAAGCCTTCCCTATGAGTACTAGCAGCTTTGAAATGAATGGGGTTGCGGTCATGGCTAATTTGTGAATAAGTCAACATAGGGTGTCCCATTCCTTTTACTCGGTTATTCAACAAGGCGAAGAGAAAAAAATTCTCAAGTAATTAATATTGTGGTGGTTGGGGAAATGCAGAGAAGTGTATTTAGAATTAACTTCAAACGCATCATGAAGAGTAGGATTGGTGTACTCTAATGATTTTCTATTTAGATAAATAGACGAAAATTTACAATAGCCTGAATTATCTCATAGCATTATCAATTATTGTTTTGAGGCTTCTGTGATCAGTGCTTTGTGTGTTGTTTTCTTCCGGAGTTTTCGCATCCATGATTTGTTTGTATAATTAATTAATTAATTAATGAAACTATATAAACATAAAATTAAAAATTAAAAAATTCCATTACATAATTAAATATTTCTAACTCAATTTAAAATAATTATTTTATAAAAAACAAAGTCAGCTTTCATTCCCTGTGCATCTCTCATCCCTATTAATTAAGACCCAAGGAGATCTGCTCTACACAATTACTAATATATCCTGATGATGAACCATGGTGGAGGGCTCAAAATGTCAGTACAAACAAATCATGGATGTGAAAACTTCGGAAGAAAACAACACACAAAGCATTATCAACGTGGTATAAAGGGATAATAAGTTGTTCCTCTAGATTCTTCAAAGATCCTTTGACAATTATTAGAAAAAAACTTAATTTTGGGAAATCATATTATAACAGGAAAGAATGTATGTCTTTAACTTTATATTAGCACTATGTTTTCACATTAGCTCTTTTCCATTTAACTACCAATTTGAAAATCTCACAGAAGATGAGAATCACTTTCGTCCATAATTGAGTCAAATTTTACCACTGTAATTTTTACCATAGCAGTGCTTGATTCGATTATTCAGTTATTAGATTTCTACGAAATGGGAATATTGACAATTTTGAGAAGAAAAATAAACGATATAGTTTCCCTTACCGCTCCTTCATTTTCACAGTTCATATGAAAACATTTTAATATTCAATTCATCCTTAAGGAAATCTAACTTCCTTTAAGAAGTCAATGTGGTACTCAAATGTTTTACTTTACTCGACTTATGGTTGTGGGTTATTATCTTTCCTTATAATTTATTTTTTTATAACCAACCCTGTTATGTAATTAGTTTTGTGGAAGCTTAAATAAATAAATTTAAGAGCTCTCTCTCCTCATTAAAATATTGTTGTTTAGCTCATAATTTTCCCTTAGTTGTGAGAATCCTTGTTGTAGAGCGAAAACTAGGGTCTCTCACACCACCAATTATTCCACATTATTATGTCAATCCGGGATCGCTTTGTTCTTTCAAGGAGTAACTCAATCCGAGGCTGTTTTGTCCAAGTAATGCTCGGTAGTATAGCGCTCTAATAAATTGAAAGAAAACAGACACTAAACTATAACTGAATCAGCTCAAAGATAAACTCACACAAATCAATTTGATCAGTCAAGGGTACGGAACCAATAACCCTTCCCTTTAGAAACTGATAAAGAAAGAAACCAAAGCATGGGCTTATAGATCTGGGAGTCAGGCAGCGTCTTGCTGGGCTCACAACAGTCTTAGGCCTGCTATCACGCGAAAGCAACAAAGGCAGATAAGCGAAAGTAAATGGAACAGCAGTTATGAAATGGAACAGCAGGAATTAAATGGAACAACATAAGTAAATGGAACAACAGTAATCGAATGACAGCATAAGTAAATGGAACAGCAAACAGGAAACGTCAATCAAATGGAACAGTAAACTCAATTGGAACAGCAAACGGGAAACGTTAAGCTAATGGAACAGCAAACTCAATTGGAACAGCAAACGCAATGGAACAACAAACTTAAATGAATGCACACATTCTAAGCTATTACAACAATCCGAGAGTAATGTATGATATGACTATTTCTGAACAAAGTGATATTGTCTTCAAATCTAGCAAACACTTATTTTATATGAACCCAATGATGAAACCAGTCATACTAATACCGGGATGCAATTCAAATAGATTCACTTTATATAACATAGAGACATGAGTTAGGAAACTTATTCAGATTCAGAGATTAACTGAGAAGCATAGTCTATCATGTGAAAGATATATCAGATTGCTGAAATAAAGGAAATAATCAAACCACACCAATCACCGTATGATACAACAGCGAGTGACCGTCGGAGCTGGGCCCTTGGCTACCAATGGTACACCGCTTGAAGCTACCTCAGATACAGAAACGAAGTGAACACAAAGTCCTTTATATTGATTGCATTAACGAGGGTACACAAAATCAGTTCTCAGCAAAACTTAATGCTCCAAGCTTGTTCTGAATCATGTAATTACAATAACTCCTCCTCCACGCTCAATGGCGTGGTACACTTATATAACAGAAATGACGGAGATATCGAGATACAAAAGATAAGCTAAAGCAGCGATCCCTCAGGATCAGAGATCCTGAGGGATTCGCTAATCGTTCAGTTCTTCTCGTTCCTTTCTTGCGTTCTCCGTCTTGGCGTCCACGTTCTTTTCCTGGATCATTCGACTCTAATTTTACTTGATCGCGTCCGCATCCGGTTCCCTACCGAGGGGACAGCAGTTGCTTTCCCTTTGCTTCTTGTTTCTGCTCGATGATCCCCTGTTTCCGCATCCTTCTGCATAGAAAACATCGATTATTGGTGATTGAGCTTCGTTTGTCCATTTTCACACAATTTATCAAAACCCTTTTATTCTTTAGACTTATAATGCAGAAAAGGTTAGGAAACTTATTAGAAAACCACTAGATTACTATTCAAAAAGCATACCTTTCAAGCGCTCCACACTTGTAATATTTACATGACATGGGATTTAGGATGGAGGTGGATTGGTCCATAGGCCTTAGTGTTCGAACCTATGCTCTAATATCATTTGGAACGAACCTCTTTCGCCTACCTAGAAATTTCACCCTGACGCTCCATTCAATTAACGAATTCTTCATTTATAGTTATAATTCGTCTCTTTCCAAGAATACATTCAGTATGTCGATATATAATCTTTATTAATTATATGAGGTGGATCTATGATGTGGATTTTTCATCTATAAGACATTATTTCAGTCAACCTTTCGTCATATAGCATGCAGTCAGCAACACACTTTGACGAACTCACACAAGCATTAATGAACAATAAATTAAACTTAACTTAACTAGCATGGTCGCCTAGCTAGGGATCATGATCCTAAATCCACATGCATAGTCAAATGGTTTAGTGATATACCTGTTTATGTAACATGAAAAATTAGCTAGACTAGCCCCATAGGATACCATTTTTTGACATGCATGGCTTAGAATATACTGAATGTTTGATTATATCATTTAGGGCATTGTCCCCTAATTGGTTTGCATGCAACCACATCTCATACTATTGGTTATCCCACACCTTAATCTATATATGGCCACCTCATGAAGTTAATTTCATAGAAACATGAATGAAATCATTAAAATAAATGTCCTAACATTATAAAATCAAACAAATGTTGACACATTTCTTATCTACGATGGTCACAAGTAAATTCTAATCATAAGTAAAAATAGCTAAATGGCCCGGGTAATACAACTACTTATTAAGCCTCTTCTTTTTGGGGCAATAAGAGTCTCAACCATGACTATTTACCTCAACAAGGGATTAGATATACCAATACCACATAAGTTCTACACATTGATCCTTTAACAAACTAAATTAGAATTTCATTTTTATGCCAAAATTGTCACTTGCAACCATATAACATTATCTCATAAATTCTATGACCACAGGTAAATCTACTCATTTATAACAGTCAAATATAATTCCTTCAATCATTCTAATTGGTAGAATATCTATACAAATTCTTTCATAAGCTAATTGAGATTAAGACAGAAAGGGAATAAACATCATACACACATTCCATGCATCTGGCACCAATTGTATCTCACTTGGAGAGAGGAGCAGCACCACCCAGCCATGAATTGCCTCTGACTCCCCCCGAGCCGAAGATCTTGACAAGGACAAACTGTCCTCAAATGACCAATGCACTAGATATTTAATACCCTCTTTCATGATTTAGTTACCATTAGCGGCATCTCGCTTTATGGATTTTTCCATTTTCCTAGGTCTTATCTGGAAAAGCTCGTCTTTGTCTCCCATGATGCTTTTCCACATAAAATCTTACCTTTATCTCACACAAACATTTTATATTCGATGGATCTTTATCTCCCATCCATCCAATGGATATCCAATCCATCCAAGCTTATCTAGAATCACATCTAGAAGCTTATCATGAAAGATTCATCTCTATCCCATTCCTCATGAGATTTGGCAGTCATCTCATCTTTCCTGGTGCTCCACCTTCCAAGTGACTTATTTTATTAATTTATATATTAATACATTTTCTTTTCACATTACATATCACCTAGCTTTCCTCAGCTTAGGTGTAGAATAGTTTAACCCACAAAGGAGGGTATCAAACCTAGCATTCCTTAGATTAGGTCTATAACCTTTACAGACAAGGAAGGATATCATACCTAGCTTTAGCTTCGCTTAGGTTTACAATAATGTAGTACATGAGGGAGGGTTGTTACAATCTCTCCTTTCTTCACTTTGTGAGTAATGACTATCTTCATCCTCCTACTTCCACACCTATTTTTCTTATCTCTATCACTTTTCAACTCTTATTCACTATCTCCCCTCACACACTAACTCATTTTTCCCTAACTCCAAACCCTTGTCTCTATTTATTTCCCTCTTTATCTTTCTTGGCCCCTTTATCCCTATATCTCTCGGCCTCCCATTACCTATCCACCGTAACACAATTTAATTTCCAATGTGTCAAGAAAATAGTTGTAGAAATGCACACACATTTTTAGAGATACAAATGTGCATTTGATATTAGTGGTAGGAATCTTCATACGTTTTTGCACTAAAAATGTCCATTCATTTTAGTTAGTGCTAGAAACATGGACACATATTTTCAGATTTAAATTTCTCCAGGTGAGAATATTATCTATGTGATGATTTCGATTCATTATATAGAGTTGTAGGTTGAAAAACACATTTGTATGGGCTACAAATACTTAAGAAATCATTTTTTTGTGAAAACGTGTGTGTATAT
>APFE031210470.1:171265-195686 GCA_000404065.3 Pinus taeda | reverse complement strand
TAAATATATCAAGATATAAAAACAAACCACTTGTTTAATTCTGTTACAAATTTTCAAGCATTAATTGTTTGGGAAAAAAATTATAGGGTACACTAAAGGACATTGAAGCCAACAACCTTTAAAACAAAAAAATGGTTGTTTGATAACGCTAAGACCCATCTATATCTCTCTAACGGAAGGCCTCATAATTGGAATGATATAATGGCTTTCATAATTTAAAAATTAAATATAAAAATATGAACATAGTTTTTGAAAAGGATGTGCCCATAAGGTTGAGTCATGGAAATGGATGTTAAGTATCTAATTTCTATATGTGCATGTGTTTTTTCTTATATTGTTATGGCTAGGCTAGGCTAGGTTAACCTATGATAGGTTAGGCTAGGCTAGGTTAGGATAGGCTAGCCCAAAGTAGCCTAAGTTAGGCTAGTTTAGGATAGGCTATGTTAGGCTAGGCTAGCTTAAGGCAAGGTATGCCATGCTAGGTTAGTCTTCACAAGGCTAGGCTAGGTTAGGCTGCGCTATGCTAGGTTAGGTTAAGCTAGGCTAGCCTACGCTAGGTCAAGTTAAGACAGGCTAGCCCAAGGTAGGCTAGGTTAGTCTAGGCTAGGCTAGGTTGGGTTAGTATAGGTTAGGTTAGGATAACTTAAGCAAGGTTGGGTTACGATACTTTAGGATATGCTAGGTTAGGCTAGGTTGGAATAGGCTAGGCAAGCTTAAGCTAAGTTAGGCTAGGCTACATTAGTCTAGGCAAGGCTAGATTAGGTTAGGCTAGGCTAGGCTAAGCTAGAGTAGGCTAAGCAGGTCGAGGGTAGGTTAGGCTAGGCTACATTAGGGTAGGCTAGGTTAGGTTAGGCTAGGCTAGGTAAGGTAGGCTAGGCTAGGCTAGGTTATGTTAGGTTATGCTAGGATAAGTTAGGTTATGTAGGCTAGGTAGATCTAGTAGGCTAGGCAAGCTAGGTAGGTACACTGGGCTAGGTAGGCTCACTAGGCTTGGTAGGCGTGGTAATGTTAAGTTAGGTAGCCTCAGCTAGGTTAGGGTATGATAGGCTAGGGTATGCTAGGTTTGGCTAGGCAATGTTAGCCTAGGTTAAGGTAGACTAACCTAAGGTAGGTTAAGTTAGTTTAGACTAGGCTAGGTTTGCCTACGCTAGGTTAGGCTAGGCTATGTTATGCAAGGTAGGGGCAAGTTAGGTTAGGTTACGCTAGTCTATTTAATCTTAGGAAGGTTAGGTTAGGCTAGCTTAGGGGAGGTTGGGTTAGGCCAGGCTAGGTTAGGTAAGGTGGGACAGGCTAGGCTAGGTAAGGTAGGCTAGGCTAGGCTAGGTTATGTTAGCATACATTAGATTAGGTAGGCTAGGTAGATCTAGTAGGCTAGGTAGGCTAGGTAGGTTCACTAGGTTAGTTAGGCATGCTAGGCTTGGTAGGCATGGTAAGGTTAAGTTGCGTAGGCTTAGCTAGGCTAGGGTAGGATAGGCTAGGCTATGCTAGGTTTGGCTAAGCTAGGTTATCTTAGTTTAAGCTAGACTAGCCTAAGCTAGGTTAGGTTAGGTTAGCTTAGGCTAGGTTTTCCTAGGCTAGGTTAGGTTAGGTTAGGCTAGGCTATGCTAGGTAAGGTTGGGGTAAGTTAGGTTAGGTTAGGCTAATCTATTTAAGCTTAGGCTAGGCTACACTAAGCAAGGCTACCCAAGGCTAGGCTACCCTATGTTAGGCTAAGCAACGCTAGGCTAGGCAAGCCTAAGCTAAGCGAGGCTAGGCTACACTATGCTAGGCTAGGCTAGGTTAGGTTAGGTTACACTAGGCTAGGTTAGGGTACGCTAGGCTAGGTTAGGCTGGGCTACGCTAGGTCTTCTCGGAAAGTTTAGGTTGGGCTATGTTAGGTTTGGCTTGGCAAGGGTAGGCCAATTAAGGTTCGGATAAGTTAGGCTAACTTAGGTTTGGCTAGGCTACCATAGCCTAGGTTCGACTAGGCCAGGCTAGCATAGGCTAGGTTATGCTAAATTAGGCTAGACCAGGTTAAGCTAGGGTAGGCGAGGGTAGGTTAGGTAGGGTAGTCTAGGTAAAGTTGACTAGTGTAGTCTAGGCTAGGTAGGTTAGGTAAACCAGATAGGCCAAGTAGGCTAGCTTAGATTAGTTTAGGCTAGGTTATGCTAGGTTAGCCTAGATTAGGGGAGGTTAGGCTACGCAATGCTACGCTAGGTTAGGCTAGGTTAGGGGAGGCTAAGCTAAGATAAGGTAGGATAGTCTATGTTATGCTAGGTTAGGCTAGGCTAGTCTAGGTTAGCTTAGGTTGTGTTATGATAAGTTAGCTTATTTAGGCTAGGTAGGTCCACTAGGCTAGCTCGGCTTGGTTAAGCTAGGTTAGGTAGGCTAGGAAAGTTGGGTATACTGGCTTAGGTTATGTTAGGACAACTTAGGTTTAGTAGCCTAGGTAGGTTATGCGAGGCAAGGTTAAGCTAGGCTAGGTTAGGCTAGGCATGGTTAAACTAGCATAGGTTAGTTTAGGCTAGGATAGGTTAGGCTAGGCCAGTTTAGGTTAACCTAGGTTAGGCTATGATAGGGTAGACTACACTATGTTATGGTATGCTAAGCTAGGTAGGCTAGGTTTTTCTAGGCTACAGAAGATTGGTCAAGCTATGCTAGAGTAGGTTGGACTACACTAAGTTAGTGTCAGATAGACTAAGTTAGGATAGGTTAGGCTAAGCTAGGTTAGGGTAGCTTATGTTAGGTTAGATTAGGCTAGGCTAGGCTACGCCAAGCCAGGCTACATCAGGCCAAGTTAGGCTATGGTAGGTTAGGTTAGGCTAGGTTAGTCAAGGCTAGGCTAGGTTAGGCAAGGCTAAACTAGCTTAGGCAAGGCTAGGATAGGATAGGATAGGCTAGCCCAAGGTAGGCTAGGTCAGCTTAGGCTAGGTTTGGGTAGGCTAGGTTAGGCTAGGTTAGGCTAGGTTAGGTTATGATAGGCAACATTAGGCTAGGGTTGATTAGGCTAAGGTAGATTAGACTAGGTTAGGGTATGTTAGGGTAATATAGTTTAGGATAGGCTAGGTTAGGCTAGGTTCAGCTAGGATAGGCCAACTTAAGCTAAGGTAGGCCAAGCTAGGTTAATTTAGGCATGGTTATGTTAGGCTAGGTAAGGGTAGGCTAGGTTAAGCTAGGCTAGGCAAGGTTAGCCTAAGCTAGGCTAGGTTACACTAGGTTAAGGGAGGTTACATTATGCTAGGCAAGCATAGGCTAGGAAAGGCTAGTTTAGGCTAGGCTAGTCGAGTTTAGGTAATAGGCTAGGCTGGGTTAGGGTGTTTTAGGATAAATTAGTTTAGGTAGGTTGTGTAGGTCTGGTAGATTCATTAGGCTAGGTAGGCTAGGTAAGGCTAAGCTAAGACTAGCTTAGGATAGGCTAGGTAAGGGTAGGTGAGGCTAAGTTAGGTTAGGCTCGGTCTGATAGGTCTGGTAGGCTATTCTAGTCTAGGTAGGCTAGGTAAGGTGAGGCTAAGTCAATGTTAGGTTAGCCTAGATTAGGTAAGGCTAGGGCAAGTTATGTTAGCTTAGCTTACACTATTTTAGGTTAGGCTAGGTTAGGTCAAGCTAGGCTACCCTTTGATATGATAGGAAAGGCTAGGTTACCTTAGGCCACCCTACACCAGGCTATGCTAGTTTAATCTAGGTTAGGCTATGCTAGATTAGGCTAGGCTAGGCTAGGCTAGAGTAGTCTAGAATATGTTAGATTAGGTTCGATTAGGCTATGGTAGGTTATGTTAGGCTCGGCTAGGGTGGGCTTGCTTACGTTAAGTTAGGTAGAATATGTTAGGGGTTGTTATGTTAGTCTAGATTAGTCTTGGTAAGGTTAACTTAGGTAGGTCAGGTTAGGCTAGGTTAGGTTGGGTTACATTAGGTTAGGCTAGGCTAGGTTAGGGGAGGTTAGGCTAAGCTAAGATAGGCTAGGTTGGGCTAGGCTAGGCTAGGCTAGTTTAGTTTGTGTTAGGATAAGGTAGGTTAGCTAGACTAGGTAGGTCTAGTAGGTTAGGTAGGCTTGGTTAGGTTAAGTTAGGTAGGTTAGGTAAGGTAGGTAGACAAGGTTAGGTTACATTAGGATAGGTTAGTTTAGGTAGCCTACATAGGCTAAGCTATGCAAGGCTAGGCAAAGATAGGCTAGGCTAAACTAGGATAGATTAGGGTAACATAGATTACGTTAGGCTAGGATAGGTTAGGTTAGGTTAGGAAAGGTTAAGTTAAGCTAGGTTAGCTTGTCATAGTTTAGGTTAAGTTGGGCTATTTTAGGTAGCCTAGGTAAGTTAAGCTATGTAAGGTTAGGCTAAGATAGGCTAGCTTTGGTTAGGCTAGGCTATACTAGGATAGATTAGGGTAACATAGGTTAGGCTAGGCTAGGCTAGGTTTGTCTACGTGAGGTTAAGTTAGGCTAGGTTAGTTTGGTTAGGTTGGGCTAGTTTAGGTTAAGCTAGGCTAGGCTAGGCTAGGTTAGGCTACGCTAGGGATCAATACAATATGTTACGCTAAGCTAGGTTAGACTAGGCTAACCTATAGTAAGCTATGCTACGCTAGGATAGACTACGTTAGGTTAGGATAGGTTAGGCTAGGCTAGCTTAGGGTAGGTTATGTTAGGCTAGGCTAAGCTAAGCTAGGTCGGGCTTTGGTATGTTATGCCAGGCTAGGCTAGGTTAGGCTAGGTTAGGCTAGGTTAGGTTAGGTTAGGCTAGGTTAGGCTAGGATAGGCTAGGCTAGGATAGGTTAGGTTAGGCTAGGCTAGGCTAGGCTAGGCTAGGCTAGGCTAGGTTAGGCTGGGTAAGGTTGGCTAGGCTAGGGTAGTGTAGGTTAGGTTATGTTAGGATAAGTTAGGTTAGGTAGGCTAGGTAGGTTTGGTAGGTCTCTTAGGCTAGGTACACTTGCTCGGGTTAGGTTAGGCTAGGGTAGGCTAGCTTAGGGTAGGACACGCTAGGCTAGGATAGGTTAGGCTAGGTTAGGATGTTTTAGGTTAGGCTAGGCTAGTTAAGGTTAGGCTAATCTAGACTAGGTTATGTTATCTTAGGGTTGGATAGAATAGGTTAGGCTAGGTTATGATCCTTTAGGGTAGTATGGGGTAGGCTATCCTAGGCTCGGCAAGGCAAGGCTACCCTAGGATATGCTAGCTTAGGCTAAGTAAGGCTAGGTTATAGTATGTTAGGCTAGGTTAGGTTAGGGAAGGGTATGTTCGGCTAGGCAGGCTTAGGCTAGTTTAGGTTAGGCTAGCGTAGGCTAGGCTAGGTTAGGCTAGACTAGGATAGCCTAGGTTTGGCTAGGCTAGGCTACGTTAGGCTAGATTAGGTTAGGTTAGGCTAGGGGAGGCTAGAGTAGGTTAGGTATGCTAGGCTAGGGTAGGCTAGGTATGGTAGACTAGGTTACGTAGGCCAGTTAAACAAGGCAGGCTAGGTAGGCTAGGTTACGTTAGGTTAGGCTAACCCAGGCTAGGCTAGGTTATGGGAGGTTAGCCTAAGCTAGGATGGGCTAGGTTGGGCTAGTTTAGGTTAGGTTAGGCTAGGTTAGGTTGGTTGTGTTAGGATAAGTTAGGTTAGGTAGGCTAGGTAGGTTTAGTAGGCTAGGTAGACTTGGTTACATTAAGTTAGGTAGGCTAGGTAAGCTAGGTAGACAAGGTTATGTTAGGTTAAGATAGGTTACGTTAGGTAGCCTAGAAGGTTAAGCTAAGCAAGGCTAGGCTAAGATGGGCTAGGTCAGGATCGACTAAGGTAAACTAGGATAGATTAGGCTAATGTAGGTTAAGTTGGGTTAGGCTCGACTAGGCTAGGCACGGTTATGTTAGGCTAGGTTAGTTTGGGATAGGATAGGTGAGGTTGTGCTAGTTTAGGTTAAGCTAGGCTAGGCTTGGAAATAGTAAGCTATGTTAAGCTATTCTACGCTATGCTAGGCTATCCTTGGTTTGTGTAGGATAGACTAGGTTAGGTTAGGACTAGTTAGGCTAGTCTAGTTTAGGGTATGTTATGATAGGCTAGGGTAGGCTAGGCTAGGCTTTGGTATGCTAGGCCAGGTTAGGCTATATTAGGCTAGGTTAGGCTAGGTTAAGATAGGATAGTTAGGGTAGGCTAAGATAGGTTAGGCTAGGGTAGGTTAGGTTAGGGTAGGGTAGGTTAGGTTAGGCTAGGTTAGTTTAGGTTATAAAAGGCTAGGCTAGGTTAGGTTAGGGTACGTTAGGATATGTTATGTTATGCTAAGATAGGTTATGCTAGTCCATGCTAGACTAGCCTAGGCTAGGTTGGGTTAGGAAATACTACGTTAGGCTTGGCTAGGCTAGACTAGGTTAAATTACGCTAGTTTTGGTTACACTAGGCTATGCTGGGCTAAGCAAGGCTAGGTTAGGTTAGGTTAGGCTAGGATAGGATATGCTAGGTTAAGCTAGGCTCGGGTAAGCTTGGCTAGGTTAGGTTAGGTTGTGTTAGGCAAGGCAAGGCAAGGAAAGGGTAGGGTAGGTTATATTAGGGTAGGGTAGGCTAGGCTACGTTAGATTATGCTAGGCTAGGCTAGTCTAGGCTACATTAGGTTAGTCTAGGATAGGCTAGACTACATTAGCTTAGCCTACCTAGGGTGGCTATGTAAGCCTAGGCTAGGTTACTCTAGGCTAGGCAAGCTCTAGGCTAGGCAAGGCTATGTTAGTCTTGGCTAGGCTATCTATGTTAGGCAACATTAAGGCTAGTTTAGGCTAGGATAGATTAAGCTAGGCTCGGTTAGGCTAGGCTAGGATAGGCTAGTTTAGGGTAGGTTAGGCTCGGCTAGGCTAGGTGAGGTTGGGTCCGGTGAGGTTAGGCTAGGTTAGGGTATGCTAGTTTAGGCTAGGATGGGTTACACTAGGCTTGGAAGGGCTAGGGTAGGCTAGGATAGGTTATTTTTAGTAAGGCTAGGCTATTGTATGTTACGTTAGGCTCAAATAGGCTATGTTAAGCTATCCCACTGTAGGCTAGGGTAGTCTAGATAAGGTCAGGCTAGGCTTGGCTAGGCTAAGTTAGGCTAGGCTAGATAAGGCTTGTTTAGGATAGGCTAGGGTAAGCTAGGTTATGCTACGGTAAGATATTATAGGTTCAACTAGGTTACACTAGGTTAGGGTAGATGAGGCTAGGCTAGTTTAGGCTAGGGTAGGCTAGGTAGGCAACGCTAGGGAAGGCTAGGTAGGGTAGGCTATGGTAGGTTAAGTATGGTAGACTAGGATAGGCTATGCTAGGTAGGTTAGGTATTCTAGGTAGGCTAGCATAGCTTAAGTTAGGTTAGGCTAGCTAGGCTAGGCTAGGTAAGGTTAGCGGAGGTTAGGCTAAGCTAGGCTAGGTAGGGCTAGGTAAGGCTAGGCTAAGCTAGGATAGGCTACATTAGGCTAGGTTAGGTTAGGTAGGCCAGGCTAGGCTAGGTTAGGCTAGGTTATGCTAGTTTAACTTATTTTAGGATTTGTTAGGATATGTTAGGTTAGGTAGGCTAGGTAGGTTTGGTAGGATAGATTGGTTTGGCTAGGTTAAGTTCGTTAGGCTAGGTAAGTGAGGTAGATTAGGCTAGGTTAGGTCATGGGAGGTTAGGTTAGTTTGCTAGGCAAGCTAGGCCAAGAAAAGCTAGGCTAGGATAGGTTAGGTTCAGCTAGGCTAAATTAGGATAGATTAGGCTAATGTAAGTTACGCTAAGTTACACTAGACTTGGCTAGGTTAGCTTAGGCTAGGTTACGCTATGCAAGGTTAAGCTAGGATAGGTTATTTTGGGTTAAATTAGTTTAGGGTGGGTTAGCTTAGGTTAAGCTAGGTTAGGAAAGCCTATGCCACGCTAGGTTACACTATATTACACAATGCTACACTCGGTTAGGCAAGGCTAGGTAGGCTATGGTACCCTACGTTACACTAGGTTAAGCTATGCTAGGGTAGCCTAGGCTAGGGCAGGTTAGTTTAGGATACACTAGATTAGGTTGGGTTAGGATATGATAGACGAGGGTAGCTTATGTTAGGTTAGGCTATGCTAGGCTAGGCTAGGCTAGCCTAGGCCAGTCCAGGCTAGGCTAGTCTACACTAGGCTAGACTAGGCTAGGCGAGGCGAGTCCAGGCTAGGCTAGGCTAGGCTAGGTTAGGTTATGTTAGGTTAGACTACGCTAGGTGAGGTTAGGCTAGGCCAATTTAGGATATGCTAGGCTAGGAAAGGTTAGGTTAGGTGGTTAAGGTAGGGTAGGGTAGGTTAGGCTAGGATACGTTAGATTATGGTAGGTTAGGCTAGGCTAGGTTAGGCCAAATTAGGCTAGGTTAGGTTAGGATAGGCTATGTTATGCTAATACAGGCTATGATAGGCTAGGATAGGTTAGGCTAGGTTAGGTTGTGTTAGTTAGGTTAGGCTAGGTTAGGCTAGGGTAGGGTAGTGTAGGTTAGGTAATGTTAGGCTACTTTAGGTGAGGTTAGGTTACGTTAGGATGGTCTAGGCTACATTAGGGTGGCCTAGGTTAGGTTAGGCTAGGCCAGGCCAAGCTAGACTACACTAGGCTAGGTTATGTTATGCTTGGTTAGGTTAGACAAGGTTAGGTTAGGTTAGGCTAGGGTAGGTTAGGATAGGTTAGGATAGGAAAGTTAAATATATGTTAGGTTAGTTTAGGGAAGGGTAGGGTATGTAAGGTTGTGATAGGTTAGATTAGGGAAGGTTAGGTGAGGCTAGCTTAGGCTAATTATTCTAGGCTAGGTTAGGATAAGTTATGTTATGCTAAGAAAGGCTAGGTTAGGCTATGCTATAGTAGGGTAGGTCAGGTAAATTTATGCTAGGCTAGGTGAGGCTAGGTTATGTTAGGCTCGTTTGGTCTTGGTTAGGATGGACTAGGTCAAGTAATGCTAGGTTTGATTAGGATAGCATAAGCTTTGCTAGGTTAGGCTAGGCTAGGTTAGGATAGAGTAAGCTAGCCCAATTCTAGCTAGGTTAGGTTAGGCTAGGCTATGCTTGGCTATGTTATGCAAGTCAACAATAGGTTATGCAAGGTTACTATACGCTATGGTAGCCTAGCCTATACAAGGCTACGATATTCTAGGTTATGCTAGGCTATGTAAGACTCTATTGAAGCCCCGAAAATTGGGTCGACAACAAGGGGGATAACCGCCCGGTCCGGACCTTGGTTGGCAGCTCCTTATCCATTTGCTATAGCGAGTCCAACTGGGGATAATGGGACTAGTTTCCCAATCTAAGGGTGTGTGTGTGTGCAGAATTGGATGTTGCTGATCTAACAGTTCTTATCTAAACTACTTTAATCTAACTCTATGCTATTGTAATGTAATGAAAACAACACATCTAATCTATGCTAACCCGGGATGTAATTCTTCTATTATGCGATCTAAAGAGATTTCAAATAATAACTGGTAATAAAGATCATTCAGCGATTATAAGAATGTAAATCAATTAAGATGAATCACTTTGCATAAAAAGTTAGGCAAAACAATTCTGAACAACATATCACATAATAAGTTATTCACACATTAAACATAAATAAATGGCTCCACCGTACAAAAGTGCCAAATGGTAACACAAACATTCATGTAATAACATATAAACAACTAAAAATTGTTTATTTCTTTAAGAATATAAGCAGAAATGGTCAAGAGATAAAAGTACCATTTATCACTGGTCCTACTCATAAGCTTCAAGCAACAATGATTTATCTCTCCTTGTTCTAATATCTACTAAGAGTATAGAAGTACAACATCAGTAGCAGATACCAAATGCAAACATCAATAAATCTTGATCCATTCATTCATCAAAACCTCCTCTGAGGGTGCAAAAGTGCATGTTCTGAGGACAAGTTTTTGACAAATTTCTGGACCCTTCTCTAAATGCATGAGAAGGGTTTAAATACTGCTAACTAAATAAATTAATTACATAAATTTAGGATACAGTTTAAATGACCGCCCTTTTTCTAAGCAAACTTATTTCTAAAAATTCGAATCTAATTCCTAACTATTTCTTCTTTTGCTCCTTAATGTTGCAAGCATTCCACATTTGCCTGAGAAGAGTCAGTTGATTGCCTTGCGCTTTTGTTTGAGTTAAGCAAACAGAAATGGCAAGCGTTGGCACCATATTTTAGTAAACTAGAAGATATTTTTGGGAATCATCCTCTGGCTGGGTGAATTAACTGCGTATATACTTGGTAATGATCAAAATTTCCCTCAAATTGCTTCTGCCTTTGCTATCTAGATTTCCGGACTTGCGAATGACTAAGAAAGTTAGGGACCTTATTTTCTGAACAATTTTCTTAGCGCATCGAAAACTGTCTCTGTTCTTTGATCCGGGCCCTTTTGGTGCGTTTTTCGCCTTTAGCGCCTTTTCCTTTACTGGGTATAAGCTTCAGGTTTTTTTGTAAACATGCTGCTTTTGTGAGTTTTTGACCCTGAGTGTTGAGTCGATTATTGATGTCAGCATCTTGTTCAGAAATGCTCTGGAATCTGCGGTTCCATTGCATGCGGTATCCATTTATGAGGGTATCTCTTCTCTGTCCCCGAGCGTTGATGCTTTCCCTTTTTCTTTAGATGTTTCCTGTTTTTCATTCCTGCAGTTCACGCAAAGGAAAAGAGTAATGACAATAAATATTTACGTGAAAGCTCTAAGCTCTACGAATGTATAAAATAATGCCACCCATTGTGAACTAACTCTTCGACAAACACAAAGTTGTCCTTCATTAACACTTTGGTGTACATTCATTAATTTTCTTTAAGGTGCGCATCCAATTTTTGGTTTACTTGACAGCTTTTCTTGAATGTTGAGCCGAGGAAAATTTGCGATGGGCGATTTCTGCAACTTGCATTACATTATCGCGTTATCGTATTTTGTCAAGATTGTAGCATCGCAGCATCGCAACTTGTAGTATCGTAGCATCGCATTTATCGCAAGATCGCAGATCGTGTTAAATCATTGTGTGCTGCTTATACGATGTTGCGACATGCAATGTCGTATATCGGCCATCGGAGATTTCTTAAGATCTTCATTTATGGGCGCTTCTTAATGTATGCGATGCAATGAATTTCGCGTCACTTTTTCGCAGTTTTTATTGTGCTCATAAATAAATGTTCTACTTTCTTCTCGTCATGCGATATATTTTTAAGGAGTATAATACAAAAAAAAAAAAAAAAAATTTTACTAAGGGTCCCCACTTGTTTTATGTTATTTCTAATACTAAAGAAGGAGGGGGGTTGTTGGTGGCCACAACAATGGCGATTCACTTGGAAGAACCAGTTATCTCTGGTTTTCTTATTGAATCTTAACTTCCAAAACAGAAAAATTTTCATAAATCTAAATTTTTTTATGGACAGATGGAGTAAATTATGTCTTATCTTATCAATGACATTTTGTTTCAACCTCTTTTTATTCTAATTTGCTTGCTTCCTCAGGCTTGTCCTTGTATTTACATCAACGATTACTTGGTCTTATAAATATAAAATAAAGTTTTCTCTATGTGCCGGTTTTTAAAATATTCTCGTTTATCGTAGGTAGAGCCTCTTCTGCCAGCAGGCGTCCATAGCCTCGACAGGTTACCTATTACCCAGTAATGATCCTTTATCCTGGTTAAGGTGATCTACAACTTTCAAAGAAAAACCCACATTGACACTTTTTCTTTGATTTTCTTTTTTATTCTTAAAGAACAATGTCTTGGTTTGGTAGCCAAATTATGACACAGTCATTCACTTGATTTACACTCTTGCTGAACAAGCTGGCTCGTGATGAGACCCCTTGTCTTTTGATTTTAACAATCTTGAGTCATTTCCCTATTTTGATGGACAGTATTGGCAAAGTCAGCAAGTTATAATATCTGTGATCATGATAAGCCGACTTGTGATGAGACCTCCTATTCTTTAAGATATAGTGTTTCTTGGATTGTTCCTCTGAATGCTGTGATTTTTCTTTAATCAGGGAGGAAGTCATTGTTTTCCTTAAGAAAGCTCTGGACGACAATAAAAGAGTCTGAAAATAGTTGTTTTACAGAGAATCTTTATTTTTCTATTGATACCATTCATTGTGCTGATATAAAACAATTTCTTTGCTAAAGGTTGCTTTCGTCAAAATTTTTGAAGTTGAAACTAGTATCATATCTAGGCTAAAGTTTTTAACTGTATCTGTCAATAATAAAGATCAGATTCTAAAAAAAAAAAAATGCCATTTATACAAGCGGAAAGCTCAAAATCTTAAAGAGAATTGGTGTCTTTTCCATGAATACCTATAATAACCATTTACAACTATTTTTATTTATAAAAAGAAAAGAAAAACTATTCTACAAAATAGAAGAATAATCTTCTATGGAAAATATATTTTAAGGATTTGTCCATTAACAGGAAAATGATCCCTTCTACCTGCTAAATCCTGTAAGACAAACGTTGATGGACCTATGACTTCAACAATATGAAAAGGACCAAGCCACATATTTTGAAATTTCGTATGTTTGCCTTTTTCTTCATGTGCCTTATCCCATTTTAAAACTAAATCTCCCATTTGAAAAAATTTCCTGGTCATTACGCTTGAATCAAAAGAGGATTTTATTAGCGCTTGATGATGAGCATGGGTTTTCTTAGCTTGTTCTCGTTGTTCTTCTAATTTAATTATTTCCATTTGTCTTAGTTGTATGGAGGAAGTAGGTACTTCATCAATGTATTGTATTAAAGACAAGGAGGGAATGACTAAGTGAGTTCGAAGAACCACTTCTTTCCCATAAACTAAATTAAAGGGAGAAGTGATGATCGAAGCTTTTTTCATTATTCTATCTGCCCATAAAGCATTTACCAAAGCTTTATGCCAATTCTTTTGGTTCTGTTCAATCGTTCTTTTAATAATCCTGATTAGGTTTTTATTTGTCGACTCAGCTAACCCATTACCTTGCGGATAGTAATTGGCCGAATATTTTAGTTTGAACCCTCTTTTAAGTGCAAATTCAGTCATTGCATTTCCATAAAAGTATGATGCATTATCAAACATTAAATCTGATGGCAATCCAAACCTAGTGATTATAAATTGATCTATGAATTCAATAATATTTTCAGAATTGGCTGTCTTGAGGAACTGCTTCTACCCATTTAGTAAAATAATCTGTTGCCATGAGGATGTATCTATGCTGCTTAGAAGAGTGAGGAACGATCTCACCTATTATGTCCAAGCCCCACTGAGTGAACGGTTGCTCGATGTTTACAGGTTGTAGTGGCAGGGATGGTTTCTTTTGTCTTCCAGCAGTAGTTTGGCAGACTTGACATTTCCTCACGTAACTGAGTGAGTCTTTGAATAGCGTAGGCTAGTAATATCTTGCACGTAAGATTTTATGTGCAATAGCGTCTCCAGCATAGTGTCCACCTGCTGGTCCGTTGTGGCGTTCCTGCAAAACTTTTTCAACTTCAGTTTTTTCAAGACATCTAAGAAGAACAGAATCATAATTCTTTCTAAAAAGAATATCATTTATGAGCTGATATTGTTTAGCTTTCAATCTCAGAGCTCTTTTCTTAGTGTGATCCAGGTGTGATGGAGCATACCCGTTCTTAAGATAATAAATGATGTCAACATACAATGATTCTGCATCGTTTAGGCTTACCTCACACATTTGTACCTCTTCAGATGAAATTTCAGAAATTTTCGATGCTCCAGCCAACATTTTGCAGAAGCCTTGACCCCTTACAATGTTTGTTGGTTTAATTTCAAGGTCGTATTCCTGTAAAACAGTGATCCAATTGGCCCTTTTCTCACCCACATCCTTCTGTATTAGAAGATTTCTTACCGCCGGAAACGGTACTATGATCTTAGTATGGGTTTTAAGTAAGAAAGGTCTGAAATATTTGATTGCTTTGAAAACAGCATAGGCCTCTTTCTCCACGTCTGAATAATTGAGTTCAGCACCTTGTAAATTTGAGCTGAAAAACGCAATTGGGGCCTCCGCTTTTTCTTGATTTGCTTGAGTTAGAATCACGACATATGATTTCTCTGAGGCAAATGTGTATAAAATAAAAGATTCTGAAAAATTTGGGGTTGCTAAAGATGGAACATTAATAATAGCTTGTTTGATCAGGTTGAATGCTTCATTTTCATCTTGACCCCATTTAAAATTTGAATTCTTTTTAATCATGTTTTGCAAAGGAGACACAATTCGTGAAAAATCTGGGACAAATATCTTTACAAAATTGATTTGACCAAGGAAAGATTGCATGGCCTTTTTATTATGAGGTAGGGATATTTCAGAAATTTCTTTGATTCTGTTAGGATCAATGTGAATACCGGATTTTGACACTATGAATCCTAGAAGTTTTCCTTCACTTAATGCGAAAAAAGATTTCTTTGGGTTAAGTGAAATTCCATACCTTAAACATCGTTGAAAGATTTTTTTTAAGTCTTTGAGATGGTCGCTTCGCTTTTTGGAGTACGCTGCTATATCATCCAAATAAATTACTACATATTTATTGACTAAACCCTTGAATACGATGTCCATGGCTCTCTGGAATGTAGCGCCAGCATTAATCAAACCAAATGGCATCTTTCGATATGCGTATGTGCCCCATTTAGTTCTAAATGTGGTTTTCAACTGATCATTGGGATGTACCAGCACTTGATTATATCATGAAAATCCATCCAAGAAAGTCATCAGTTCTCTGCCTACTACTGCCTGTAGTATTTGTTCCATAGGTGGAAGAGGAAAATTGTCTTTTTGACAGGCTTTGTTAAGATTCTGAAAATCGATACAGATTCTAATATCTCCATTTTTCTTTCTAACGGGTACCATATTGGAGACCCATTGGGAATGTCTAACTGGGAAAATTATTCTGGCTTTTAATAACTTATTTAGCTCAGTTTTTATCTGATTTTCTAAATTGGGGTGGATCTTTCTCAGTTTCTGTTGGACAGGTTTTTCGTCATTGATCATAGGAATAGTATGCTAAATGATAGAAGTGTCGTATGTTTTCAGTTCATCATAATTCCAGGCAAAAACATTTTTATATTGTCTCAAAAGATGAATATAGGCTAGTTTTTCTTCAGGGACTAGGTCGAGGCCTAGGTTAACGTTTTGGGATTTATCATCAGTTCCTAGGTTTACTAATTCGTAGTTCAGAGTTGGACTGTAGAGCTTTGAATTGGTAGACCTTTTAAACCAATTTTTCAAATCGTATAAGTCTTCTAACTTAACCACCGATTTAGGTATAGCATTATCAGTGCTATTCTATTGTATCTGTCGATCATGATTGTCTTCGTCAATTATTTGATTGGAGTAGTATCCTTCAGAAGTGAGGAAATTTACAATATTAGGATAGTCATTGAATACTCTCCAATTTGTAATGTTGTCAGGGACGGACAATCTAAAGATTAATTCTATTGAGAATCTATCTCAACTAAAATCTTCGGAGGGAATAAGCTTAGAGGCTACGTTAGCCAAAAGATATGCGCTTGTGTTTTGGAGTCTCAGGATTGAAGAAATATTAAATGCTATGAAATGCTCAGTCAGATCTTGTACTAAAGATTGATAGTGTTTTAAATGACCTGATAAGCAATGTATAGTGTTACATACCTGTTTGACGACAATCTCAGAGTCTCTGAAAACTTGAAGATACTTGACGCTCAACCCAATTGCTTTATACAGGCCTTGCACCAAGGCCTTGTATTCTACTGTATTGTTTGTGCAATCGAATTTGAGTCTGCACGTAAGCATGGTCTTATTTCTTTCTGGACTAATCAGAACGCATATTGCTCCTGCTCCTTCCTTAGATTTAGAGCCATCAAAATATAATTTTCCAAAACAAAGATGTATTTACAGGTTTATCTAAAAAATTAACACACTTTGAACTATTAGTTTGGGAAAAATTTTCGACTTGGGACAAAACTGAATTTTCTAAGTAGGTTGATGTGTGAGCATTGAAATTGCCAATAAAAGAATCTACCGAGTAATTTCCTATGATACTGCTGTTATATGCTACTGTCTCATTTTCTCCCTCTAATTCCGTTAATATGTACTTCTGGTGTAACTCTCGTTCAACCTTTATTTGATTTGGTTTACCATTGTAGGGTAACCACATGTGTGACCAGTCGATTGCGAAGTATCCATGGAGTTTTTTGGACCAATCTCTGCTAAGAATTAGGCCATAGAATTCTGGGATATCAACCACTAGAACGCCAATAAACTGACATATCTTTGGGTTGGTTGACAATCTTATGATTACTTGATTAAGTTCACCAATCACTTCGACTTGAGATCGATCAAGTTGAACTATGCACACTGCGGATTTTTGTGGTTGAACATTTAACTTGGCACATATTGATCTGGGTAAAATATTCGATGAAGCACTAGAATGTACCAAACAATTGTGCACATTTTTGTTGAAATTTTCATAAGTGAGAAGAAATGGGATAGTGTGATATCTTGATCTTCCTCCAATCAAGGCGATGTCGTTTGGATCAATCTTATTGATCGCGCTAGTTGGAGGTCTTCCCATGTTGTGGGAAGCTTGAGAGAGTACAACGGTAGGCAAAGATGCAATAGGCACGTCATGTAATTCTTTCATCATTATCTTCTGTTGATGTTTCAATTTGCTCAATTCGTAAAGGGTAATATTAGCCCTAGTCTTTTTCATGTCATCAATATTATTGTACTCCATTTCATCCAACACTATCAGTGTTTTTGATGGAGTTGTTTGATCTGCTTGGACTGGGCTAGATTGGGTCGCTTTAGTGGTTGTTTTCTTTGTTGTGACTTTATATTTTGTTGCAGGACTTGTGCTCTTCTGCTTAGAGGTATTTTGGAGAGGATCAAGCTGATTTTTGCTTCATGTGCTAACTGGAAATACTTCTTGATCTTCTTCTTGTGCAAGGATGAAATCCCACATTCCTTGTAATTCCACAACTTCTTCGTCATCAGTCTGCCCTTCAGTGGCACTTTCTTCTTCTTTCTCTTCCTCGGATTCAGCATTTGAAATGGCATTGGGTGGTTTTGCATCCGTTGAAGGACCTCTTTTAAAAGCTCTGTAGGGCTTTTTTGAAGAAGCTTCTGCTACTTGTTTTTTTGTGTCGACCATCTCATTAGACATGGTCTTTAAAACTTTCTGCAATCCTTCCAAATTGAAAGGGTATTTTCCTTATTTCTTTTTGGAGTCTTCTTTAAAGGTGACTTTTTTAGATTTGCGTTCCTCTATCGCGGATCTCTTTTCCAGGGCTATTACGCGTCTCTCTACTGCTATCGCCTCTGTCATGTTTTCAACTAACGTTGTTTTATTTTCTCTATCCACGAAGATTGTTGTCTTTGATGGTAAAGCAGTAATATACCATTCACATCGTACTTCTTCGCTAGGTTGGGAAGCAGTGGGAATTTTGTTGAGAATTTTATTGAACTGTAAATTGAAATCTTTGATAGGCTTTTTAGCTTTGGCTTTAAGATTGGATAGGTCATTGATTAACGTTGTCGTTGATCTGTCATCACCAAACTTGGTAAGGAATTGATTCTGGAAGATATCCCAACTTGTGATAGACCCGGAAGGTAGTGAAAAGTACCATGACCCAGCTGTCCCTTGCAGTGTGTAGGGAAAAAGCCGAACAACAACGTCTTCATTAGTAACTCCATTGAGATTAATAGAAAGCATGAAATTGTTTATGTGTTCTTCTGCTAGCATGCCTGTTTCTGGATTGAATTTAGGCAGCCATTTCTCAGGATGTGCTGGTATTTGACTCAAGGGCGCAGGCATTAAAATTGTCCCAGGGTTGTTCCATGGAGACTGGGCCATCGTTGAGCTTCTAGTAGAGGAAAGTGTAGAAGATGATCCCTGTGGCTAGGAATATGAGGATACTATGATCGTAGATGATTGAAGAAGGGTTGTGGGGGTTCTGGTAGATGGATGGATGATGGTTTGAAATGGAGTTGTGGGTGGTTGACTTCGCGGTGGGGTAGTTGAAATGGATGATGTAGAGGAAAGAGTCTCACTGTCGGACTCTTGCGGTAATTTCCTCGCTCTTTTCCTCATGGGAAGAGGCAACTTAGTTGGCTAAATGCCAAAATTTTCACTCTTTAACCTGGTTAGGGGTTGAGCAAGAATGTACTGCGAAGTCACATTACTTTGAGGTTTATTAGACCTCTGAGGAGAAACGAAAAATCCCTAAAGTTTGTGAATCAGAGATTCAGCTTCAGGAGGTTCAGTGGTAGATTAGCCTAAAATATTAGCGTGTGTAGCAGCGGTTGATACTCAAGCGACTTCTGACTCTAGATTTGAACGTACTGGGGAAGTCAGGGGAGATGATGAGGGTGATTTACTCTCAGAATGGTATTTAGATTTTGATTTAGGTTCCATTCATAGTTCAGGCCCTCCTTCAAGCGTCAAATATGTTGAAGCCCCGAAAATCGGGTCGACGACAAGGGGGATAACTGCCCGGTCCGGACCTTGGTTTCCAGCCCCTTATCCGTTTCGTATAGCGGGTCCAACTGGGGATAATGGGACCAGTTTCCCAATCTAAGGGTGTGTGTGTGTGCAGAATTGGATGTTGCTGATCTAACAGTTCCTATCTAAACTACTTTAATCTAACTCTATGCTATTGTAATCTAATGAAAACAGCACATCTAATCTATGCTAACCCGGGATGTAATTCTTCTATGATGAGATCTAAAGAGATTTCAAATAATAACTGGTAATAAAGATAATTCAGTGATTATAAGAATGTAAATCAATTAAGATGAAGCACTTTGCATAAAAAGTTAGGCAAAAAAGTTCTGAACAGCATATCGCATAACAAGTTATTCACACATTAAACATAAATAAATGGCTCCGCCGTACAAAAGTGCCAAATGGTAACACAAAAATTCATGTAATAACATATAAACAACTAAAAACTGTATATTGCTTTAAGAATATAAGCAGAAATGGTCAAGAGATAAAAGTGCCATTTATGACTAGTCCTACTCATAAGCTTCAAGCAACAATGATTTATCTCTCCTTATTCTAATATCTACTACGAGTACAAAAGTGCAACATCAGTAGCAGATACCAAATGCAAACATCAATAAATCTTGATCCATTCATTCTTCAAAACCTCCTTTGAGGGTGCAAAAGTGCATGTTCTAAGGACAAGTTTTTGACAAATTTCTGGACCCTTCTCTAAATGCATGAGAAGGCTTTAAATACTGCTAACTAAATAACTTAATTACATAAATTTAGGATACGGTTTAAATGACCGCCTTTTTCCTAAGCAAACTTATTTCTAAAAAATCGAATCTAATTCCTAACTATTTCCGCTTTTGCTCCTTAATGTTGCAAGCATTCAACATTTCCCTGAGAAGAGTCAGCTGATTGCCTTGCGCTTTTGCTTGAGTTAAGCAAACAGAAATGGAAAGCGCTGGCACCATATTTTAGTAAACTAGAAGATATTTTTGGGAATCATCCTCTGGCTGGTTGAATTAACTGCGTATATACTTGGTAATGATCAAAATTTCCCTCAAATTGCTTCTGCCTTTGCTATCTCGATTTCCGAACTTGCGAATGACTAAGAAAGTTAGGGACCTTGTTTTCTGAACAATTTTCTTTGCGCATCGAAAACTGCCTCCGTTATTTGATCCGGGCCTTTATGGGGCGTTTTTCGCCTTTAGCGCCTTTTCCTTTACTGGGTATAAGCTTCAGGATTTTTTGTAAACATGCTTCTTTTGTGAGATTTTGACCCTGAGCGTTGAGTCGGCTATTGATTTCAGCATCTTGTTCAGAAATGCTCTGGAATCTGTTGTTCCATTGCATGCGGTATCCGTTTATGAGGGCATCTCTTCTCTGTCCCCGAGCGTTGATGCTTTCCCTTTTTCTTTAGATGTTTCCTGTTTTTCATTCCTGCAGTTCACGCAAAGGAAAAGAGTAATGAAAATAAATATTGACATGAAAGCTCTAAGCTCTACGAATGTATAAAATAATGCCACCCATTGTGAACTGACTCTTCAACAAACACAAAATTGTCCTTCATTAACACTTTGGCGTACATTCATTAATTTTCTTTAAGGTGCGCATCCAATTTTTGGTTTACTTGACAGGTTTTCTTGAATGTTGAGCCGAGGAAAATTTGCGATGGGCAATTTCTGCAACTTGCATTACGTTATTGCGTTATCGCATTTTGTCAATATTGTAGCATCGCAGCTTGTAGTGTCGCAGCTTGTAGTATTGTAGCATCGCAGCATCGCATTTATCGCAAGATCGCAGATCGTGTTAAATCATTGTGTGCTGCTTATGTGATGTTGCGACATGCGATGTCGTATATCGGCCATCGGAGATTTCTTAAGATCTTCATTTATGGGCGCTTCTTAATGTATGCTATGCGATGAATTTCGCGTCGCTTTTTCACAATTTTTATTGTGCTCATAAACAAATGTTCTACTTTCTTCTCACGATGCAATATATTTTTAAGGAGTATAATACAATTTTTTTTTTGAATTTTTTACTAAGGGTCCCCACTTGTCTTATGTTATTGCTAATACTAAAGGAGGGGGGTTGTTGGTGGTAACAACAGGCTCTAATAGGACAAGGTAGGCTATTCTAGTCTATTTTAAGTTAGGCTAGGATACGGTAGTTTAGGGTATGCTAGTATATGCTAGGCTAGTTTAAGCTATGCTCAGCTAGTCGAGCTTACAATAGAATACGCTAGGATAGGTTAATCTAGGCTATGCTAGACTAAGCTATTTTATTTCTAGGCTAGGATAGCTTGGAATAGGCTAGGTTAAGCTACGCTAGGTTTCCTTAGACTAGGCTAGGCTATGACAGTTTAAACTAGGCTAGTCTATGCTAGTTTAGACTATGCTAAGCTAGGTTAGTCTAGGATAATTTAAGATAGGATAAGCTAGGCTATCATAGACATGGTTAGCCTAAGCTAGCTTAGGATAGGCAACCTACGAGAGTCTAGGATACATTAGGCGAGGCTAAGCTAGGCAAGTGTAAGTTAGGTAAGGCTAGGCTAGTCCATAATTTTTTAGACTAATTGGTTAGGCTAGCTTAAGCTACACTATGTTACAATATGCTAAGCTATGATAGGATTGGCTAGAGTATGCTAGGTCAGGCTAGGATTGGATAAGTTAGAGTAGGCTATGCTACATTTGGCCAGACTAAGCTAGTTCATGATAGGTTGAGAAAGGATCTTTTAGGATCTTTTAGGTTCTTCTTGGGTAGGTTAGGTAAGGGTAGGTTAGGAAATGTTGCTCTAGTTTATGCTAAGCTAGGCTAGGCTAGGTTAGGAAAATTTAGGATGGGGTAGGTTGGAATAGGCAAGGGTATGTTATTCTAAGCTAGGCTTGGCTACAATAGCTTAGGCTGGATTTTACTAGGATAGGCTCTGATTAGGTAGGGTAGGATAAGGAAAGCTATGCTAAGCTAAGCTAGTTTTTGCTAGGCTATGGTAGGCTAAGCTAGGGTAATCTAGGATAAGCTAAGCTAGCAATGGCTAGGCTAGGAAAGGTTATGGTAGGTTAAGGTAACCTTAGGCTAGTTTTTCCTAGGCTAGGATAGTTTATGCTAGGCTAAGGAAGGTAAGGACAACCTAAGCTATGATAGGCTAGGCTAAACTAGTATATTAAGGTTAGGTCATGATAGGTTATGCTAGTTTAGGCTACATTAGGCTACATTAATCTATGCAAGGTTAGGATAGGTTGGGTTATGTTAGGTTAGGCTAGTTTAGGCTAGGTAGCTTAGGGAAAGATAGTTTAAGATAAGTTAGGCTATAGGGTAAAGAAGAAACTATTATCTTCCTATATTTGATGAAATATGATCCATATTCCAATCCACCATAGTCTCAACTACATTGAAATATTTCTTATAGTTCTCCAACACTATGAAAGAAAATGAAGCCATGAGGGGATTCATCATCAACAAATTTACGATGGAGTGATGAAGGCCATTATTTTTCATCAAATCAAAGTCAACATTTTACATGGTCTATTTTTCTATCTCATCTCTATTCTCACATCCCCATGAGTTTTAGTCTCCCATGAGTACTTGTAAGTGTTAGGATATTTTGACACATAGGAAATAAAGTATAACTTGGTATAGTGTAGAGTTCGGTAAAGTGTGTTTCTTTACTATGTACTTCTTTAACTTACAATGTGATGGTAGCGATTTTTTTTAGACATGAAGTCATTTGAGAGTTCATTCTCTCATCAGTATTACCAACACTTGATCCATGGCTTAACACCTGATTTCTCCATGATCTCTATTTAAAGAGCATGGAGGGTCGTTTGTACGGTGACCATGCATGAGAGAAGTTTATGTAAATTTTAATTCTTTTATTAATAAATTGCCTGAAGTGATCACGTTGGGTCAGGTCGTGGACTCTTTCCCTCTTTGAGTGTTAGACCACGTCAAGAATACTGGTGTATTGATTTTTGATCTATTTGTTAGTGGTGTCCTCTACTATTATATTTGAAGAACTTACCCTATATATTCCTACATGGTATCAGATCTATTTGAGGGTTGCATCCATTGGTGAACCAAATCTGAAGCCGATACAACTGCGTCCGGTTATCGTTTCCTAAATCTATTGTTTCTTACTACTTTCAAGCTAAGAGGACTACACTATTATTTTAGGATCATCCATTCCAGTGAGGAACCCTTTTCGTTTCACGCTAAAAGGTTTCTGGCTAGTTAACCGGATTCGCCCTAGAGGCCCCTCGAATCCCGAATCCAGCGAATCCAACACGATTCAGATTGGATTCCTCTCCAAATCATATGACACGTCGAATCCAAGGTTGTGTCACAATTTTCAAAAGCGTGTCACGATTTTGGGAATCGTGTCTTGTTTCCAGGACTCGCTAAGCTCAGTGCGGGTATGAAAAGGGCGTGTTTGCTCATTAATATTTTCATTTGGCAAGTGATTTGTGCTGTTGGCAAGTGATTTGTGTTGTTGCAGCAAGGAGTAGACTCTCAGCAAGGAGAATCGACCACAGGTCCACCAGGTAAGTGCATTTGCAACATTTCTCATCTCACTGTTCAGTGTTTACGCTAAATTATTCTCAACCCCATGTCATTAATTTTTCTATCACACACCCCATGTCATTTTCGGTTTTGGAACAATGACTTGACTTGGTAAAATTTTAAAACCCGGTGTTCATATCCATTCAAACTACACATTGCCAAGAAGTGTGCTCATTATGTTTGATACCAAACTTCAGATAACTAACCTATGCCTGAATTTTGAAAGTGAAAGGTTAATCTGGTGCAATGCTTTTGAAAGTTAACCTGCATGAAACATGCGACTCACAATTGATCAATGCGATGTGTGAGGCCAACAGAGGTGAGGTGTCATTGCCCAAAACTGTTGCACAAGTGTGTCCAGTGGCATAGGAACAGTAACCATGGTTGTCCAATCATTATTGGATTGAAATTTGAAATGATAATACAGTAAGTGAACCTATACTTTGTGTGATTTTACTTTGGTATTGGAAAAAAATTAATTGATGGCCCGCTACGCTTGTTGGAGTATCAATACTCCAATATTACTTGATTCATTAATTTTGATGCCATGTTATATGTTAGTGACATGTCACCAGTGTAATGTTTGATGATGTAGTCAAGGGTTATGAGGCTAAACTACACCAATTGGGGGTGGTATACTTATGTAATTGTGAGACATGTTACATGGTGAGAACTTTACATCCTTGACATCGACTACCTCTTACAGGTAGATACCCTCACCTTTATCTGCATCAAGGATTCTGAACCTTAATAGCTACCAATTTATAATAGTATGGACCCTGCAGTTGTTATGAATTGGGTAAATTTGTAGTGAAATAACTTTATATCTGGAGAGTGGAATCTATTTAATTATAATTTATGTGCATTGTAACCTTGAATTTCTCAGAATACTCTGGCAAGTTGCAACCTTGAATTTCCAAAAGACATGATAAAACTGTCTCTGTTCTAAGACTGGCATTTCACCTCCACCCTTTTGCATTTTTTACAGCAGTTTGTATATGATTTTTTATTACAAATTTGTGCATGCTTTGTTCATTTTTTTTTACAGGTAACAGTGTTCATGACTCAATCAAAGGTAGTAGTTAGGGGGAAAAGGAAGGGCAAGAATGTCATGGGTAGAGATGCCCCTCCTCCCCAAATATCATCAGAGCCTGCTGCAAGTAACGTTGAGGGAATAGGACTTAAAGACAATGATAAATATCCATTGTGGAAATATGTCACAAGAGAGGATGGGCCAGACAACAAGGGAAAGGGAGGAGGAAATGTGCAATGGAAATCCAACTTTTGTAACATTTCTTTCAAAAGCACATATTACCGTGTGAAATCACATTTGTTGGCTTCAGGGAAAATTTTAAGAACACCCCCTAAATTTATAAGTATAATAAATGGGCGAATCTTCATGGTATATAGGAAAAATGGAAGTATATATAATTTTTTGGCGAATCTCTCACCATTCATGGCGAATATTTTACTCAATTATAAAATCTTGTAAGATCTTG
>APFE031210470.1:133171-170640 GCA_000404065.3 Pinus taeda | reverse complement strand
TTGAAAATGGGCGAATGGATTCACTTAAATAAAACCTATTCTTGAAAATGGGCGAATGGAAGGTTCTAACTCCTAATTTCAAGGGCTAAATTTACCTTTTTTACCCTCTCCATTAATAAAAGGTGGGCTATTTGAGGTGATTTGTAAAAATGTACTATGATACAAAATATTCGCCCACTAAAAATTTAAAACCCCTTAATTTCGCCAAAGGGCGAACATTCGCCCCTAAAATTTTCTATGGTTGGCTTTACCTGGTTGTGGGATTGGATCTTTTAGAGCTATTACTTCACAAAAGAGAAAAGAAATGGAAAAGGAGGCCAATGTTGGTATGGAACATGCGGCACTGGCTTCAAAAAAAAAAAAAAACCCAAGAATGAAGACCCCCTTCCATTTTTTAGGAAAGCCACCACCCAATTTCCATTTGAGAGTTCTACTTCTATTGGGGGACAAGCATAAAAAAGAAGACCACTTGGTCCAATGGACAAGATTTTCCAAAAAGAGAGATGGGAAGAGCTTGATCTCACCATTGCCTTCTTCTTCTATCAAAACTTCATATCATTTAATGTTGTACATTCACCTTTATTTGTTGAGATGTGCCGAGCTCTAACTCAAGGGGCTCCAGTAGGGTATGTGCCTCCTGTGTCAGAGAAGCTAAAAACCACATTATTGATGAAGGCAAAAATGAGGTGCAAAAAATGCTTGAGCCTATTGTAGCATCATGCCCAACATATGGGGTTAGCATTGTTTTTGATGGATGGATAGATCCAGCAGGACACCTGATCATCAACTTCATGGTGTCTTCCTTGAATGGTCTAGTTTTCATGAAAGCAGTTAGGCTAGGTTAGGTTAGGTTAGGTTATGGTAGGCTAGGCTAGGTTAGGTTAGGGTAGGTTAGGATATGTTATGTTATGCTAAGATAGGTTATGCTAGTCTATGCTAGGCTAGGCCAGGCTATGTTGGGTTAGGCAAGGCTAGGTTAGGCTTAGCTAGGCTAGGCTAGGTTACATTACGCTAGTTTTGGTTACGCTAGGCTATGTTGGGCTAAGAAAGGCTAGGTTAGGTTAGGTTAGGCTAGAATAGGATATGCTACGTTAGGCTAGGCTTGAGTAAGCTTGGCAAGGTTAGGCTAGGTTAGGTTATGTTAGGCTAGGCAAGGCAAGGAAAGGCTAGGTTAGGCTAGGGTAGGCTAGCTTATATTAGGCTAGGCTAGGCTAGGCTACGTTAGGTTAGTCTAGGCTAGGCTAGGCTAGGCTACATTAGGTTAGCCTACGCTACGGTGGCTAGGTAAGCCTAGGGTAGGTTACTCTTGGCTAGGCAAGGCTATGTTAGTCTTGGCTAGATTGTCTAGGTTAGGCTACATTAAGGCCAGTTTAGGTTAGGTTAGGATAAGCTAGGTGCGGTTAGACTAGGCTAGGGTAGGCTAGGTTAGGGTAGGTTAGGCTCGACTAGGCTAGGCTAGTGTTCGGTTCAGTGAGGTTAGGCTAGATTAGGTTAGGGTATGCTAGTTTAGGCTATGATAGGTTAGACTAGGCTCAGAAGGGGCTAGGTAGGCTAGGATAGGTTATGTTTGGTTAGGCTAGGCTAGTATATGTTACGTTAGGCTTAGATAGGCTACGTTAGGCTAGCCCACCATAGGCTATAGTAGTCTAGGTAAGGTCAAGCTAGGCTTGGCTGAGCTAAGTTAGGCTAGGCTAGATTAGGCTTGGTTAGGATAGGCTAGGGTAAGTTAGGTTATGCTACGCTAAGATATCTTAGGTTCAACTAGGTTACGCTAGGTTAGGCTAAATGAGGCTAGGCTAGTTTAGGCTAGGGTAGGCTAGATAGGCAAGGATAGGTAAGGCTAGGTAGGGTAGGCTATGGTAGGCTAGGTATGATAGACTAGGATAGGCTATGCTAGGTAGGTTAGGTATTGTAGGTAGGCTAGTCTAGGTTAAGTTAGGTTAGGCTAGCTAGGCTAGGCTAGGTAAGGTTAGCGGAGGTTAGGCTAAGCTAGGCTAGGTAGGGCTAGGTAAGGCTAGGCTTGGCTAGGCTAGGCTAGGCTAGGCTAGGTAAGGCTAGGCTAAGGTAGGATAGGCTAGGTTAGGGTAGGTTAGATTAGGTAGGCTAGGCTAGGCTAGGTTAGGCTAGGTTATGCTAGTTTAGCTTATTTTAGGATATGTTAAGATATCCTAGGTTAGGTAGGCTAGGTAGGTTTTGTAGGCAAGGATGGTTTGGCTAGGTTAAGTTCATTAGGCTAAGTAGGTTAGATAGATTAGGCTAGGTTAGGTCATGCTAGGTTAGGTTAGCTAGGCTAGGTAGGCTACACTAAGCAGAGCTAGGCTAGGAAAGGTTAGGTTCAACTAGGCTAAAGTGGGATAAATTAGGCTAATGTATGTTAGGCTAAGCTACACTAGACTAGGCTTGGTTAGGTTAGGCTAGGTTATGCTAGGCAAGGTTAAGCTAGGATAGATTATTTTGGGTTAAGTTAGTTTAGGTTGGGTTAGCTTAGGTTAAGTTAGGTTAGGAGAGCATAGGCCAAGCTAGGATACACTATGTGTTACACAACAATTTGTCACCGTCCCTGTTACCCCTCTCCTGCATCTCGGAGGACTCATTCCAGGACCTACGAGAAGTGACATGACCTACAAACACTTGCATTGTATTCCCCTGGACATGAACTTCATTTGCCCTTAAGACTTCTCCTGCTAAAAACCCCTAAAAATAGTCATTTTTCCATTAGCGCGGTTCCACAGTGCAACACTCACGCCAATAGGGGAAATTCTCCAAAGAGGGCACGCCAGTTGGTGCTCTGTCACAAAGTCGCACTCACGCCAGCTAAATGGGTAGTGTTTTTAACAAACCAATAGCCAAAGATTCATCCTAACCAACTCCTAGCCTGAATCTATCCTGGTTTGGTTTGGTTTGGCTTCGAATCTCCATAGAGGGGAAGTGGTTTGCCACCTCTCATGGAAGCTTCTTAGTGATACAGCCAATCCCATGAATATTGTGGATGATCCTAACTCCTCCTCCTCTATCTATAAAAGCTTGTCCTTTTGCCTTAGGCAAGTTAGTTCCAAGGATTGAGAATTGTCAAGTTCATGCTCTAAGAAGCCTTCTTCATTCCCATAAGGCTAAATCTAAAGTAAGGATATTTTTGTCCAAATAACCAAGGAGAGAGAGGCTTGTTCACATTCCCAACAAGCTTTGCAAGACATGTGCTGCTGATCACCTAGGCAAAGGAGGAGTTGACGTCAGAACTATGGTTGTATTCTTCTTTGTTTATCAATAATAGACGACTATTATTATGGTTCCACTCTTATTGTCTTTCGTAATGATGATGAGTTATATCCTTTCTAACTGATATATAGTTGCATCTATTGGATTTTATGTTTTTGTTTGTGTCATTATTTCCATGTGCAGGTGTCCATTCATAGGGATCGTGGGGATCGTGACCGGCCGGAGTAAAGGAACGACAGTATCAAATCTTCTACAAGCACTAGTGTTGGAATCTAGGTAGGCTCTCAACATTGGTCTTTAATTTGCAATTAGGAACTTCCCCAGTATGGTCGCCAAATTGTTGAGGAGGTAAATACCCTCTGCGGATAGAGGCGATCCCTACTAGCCCATATTGGGTCTAGCAACAATCAAACAATAGGAAGCCTCCCAGAATGAGTCATCCAGAAATGGTACTCGCCAGAAATGGTGGGGAAACTAGAACCAAAATCTTTGTCGTGTCAGCAGTATGTCGCTCTTGAACATGGAACTTGTCTGCATTCGTGTCTGGGTGGGGACATCTCATCTCATTTTTCACTTGCTTCCGTGGGTTTGGGTGATCCTGTTTGACCTCTCATCTACTCGTTTCCTTGTCACCATGACCTATGATCAATTGATGTCAAATACTGCGAAGCCCACTATCGTGCCACCGATATGTTCAAGAGAAGTTGACCTCTATGGAATAACAACCTCCCTTTGATAACTCATATAATCTTGATTCACAAAAACATTATCTTCCTCTGTCTCGCGTCGATGATGTGGGAAACACTATGGCCCACCTTCGATCAAGGTCGCTTCCTGTCGACTTTAGCTCATTATCCAGGACGTTGACCTAGAGACTCCCTGCAGGTGCCTTGGAGCCTGCATGCCTCAATGGCAGGTTCTTCATGTTCAACACAAGGTTTTCATCATTGGCCTCCGATCGAATGATTCTATAGGTGTTCGACGCCATCTCACTGATTCTCACACCATAGATTGTACCTATAGTACCTTGAGGGCCATTGTCATTATTGGTGGTACCTCTCACGTCTGTTAACAGTTCTCATCATTGGCTGGTAATTAGACGATGTTCCTGCATGTTCGACTTCGACTCCTATATTTTCATGCTTGAACTTGTACTTTGTTCGGATTGAGATGGAGCACAAGACTATGGATTTTGTCCATTGTGATCCAGGCTACGATTTTGTGGATTATTATGATTATTACATGACTCATCCTTTATCCATAGGAAGCCGCGTCTACCACCTTACGACCCGTAATGCACCGAACACACCATTCGGGAAGATTGACTGCCGTACGGAAAGTCCTTGGTTTTCATACGATTTCCAAGGTGTATATGTAGTTTTATGGATTGTTTGGTAAACCTTTTGCCTAGTTCTCCAGAGTAATCACTTTTGATCCTTTTCGGACTCCCTAAAAGAAAAGGCTTGTCTAAGCACTTGTCACTTCAGGTTCATTAAACATTCGAAGGTGACTAGAGTCATCTTTTGGTCCTTTTCTCGGCTCTCCAAAGATGAAAAGGTCAAGTTATGTCCTTGTGTCTAAAAATTAAATTACCTGTGATCACACACCCTGTTAGATTTTGTTTGTTGACCATTTGATTTTGTGTCGTGACTTCTTTTCAGCCCCGTGTGTGATTTTCCGTTTTTGATGGCAACTTTTCTAGAGTTCACCAACCCAGGAATCCCCTCCGATGGGAATCCTAGTCATTTTCCTCCTTTTGGGAATGTTGGTGCTCCTTACATGGCAACATAATCCCTTCCTGGGTTAACTGCTGGATTGCCTATTTGGTTGTTCTCAACGTCTGTGGTCTCTAATGTCTCAACTACTGGTCAATCAGTTCCTCCACCTGAACGACATCATGTTGATTCCAAGGTGGACCTCTCCCCTTCTTCGCCTGTTTCTACGTCCTCATCTTCTACTTCACCTGGTGCAAGTCTGGATTCAAGTAACCCGGTGGCTAAGAAGAAGAAGAAGAAGACGAAGAAGAAGAAGTCTCATAAGTGAGATGCTAAAAGTGCAGCTACTGCTCCAAGTCCATCTCAGGTCGGGCCACCTTATGCTCCTCCGCAGAAGGTTAAGTTTCCTTGTAAATTGTGCAAGGGAGACCATCTTCTCCGTGATTGTCCTGGCCTTCCTAAGGTCTTATAAGTATGGTCTCACGATCTAGCTTGCCCCTCATCACCCTCTGAAGCTCATGGCGATGCTACCCTATCAACTAGAAATGGTAAGAAGAATGGGAAGATTCAATTCCCCTGTAGGCTATGTGAAGGCAACCATCTCCTTCACCTTTGTCTGCTCATAGATAAATATTCCGCTGTTTTGGAAAGTCTTACAACTTCTTCACCCCAAATCCCCATTGGTTATCAGAGGCTCTCTTTAGACCCTCTCCCTGTTGATAAAGAGATTGACTTGGGTTCTTCTCTTTTCCGTCCTCCTCTTTCCGAACCTAGATATGCTAAGCCTGTTCCAGACCAACCATTGGTCAGAAAGAGTGTCAACTCGGGTTCAACACCCGTCAATCACTCTGTTTTGGAAGAACGTCATGCTCATGTTCTTCTCGTCTCGTCAGATTCTCCTGAGTCCGAAAGCGACCCTCCTATCTCCATTGGTCAAGAGGGTCCCTCTTCAGTTCCTTTAGATCAGGGGGGCAATCATACGATTCCCCCACCACGTAGTTCAGTCGTTTCCTTTGACTGGAGTCATTTGACTGCCTTCCGCCTTCCATCCCATGTGCCTTTCTAGATTACCGTACATGCCTATGATAAGGCAGTACCTGGCACTGACTTGGATGAGGGTGCATCTGTCAGTCTTATGCCTTCCACTACTTGGCAAGCTTTGGGCTCCCAACAGCTTGTGCTGGTCGCAGAGAATCTGATGGCATTTGACGGAGGAACTAGTCAACCATTAGGGATCCTTCCAAAGTTCCCTATTACTTTGGGAGGCAAAACCGTCTATATAGATGTACTGGTTACCCAAGCTTCTTTAGATTTCAGTCTTCTCCTTGGTCGTGACTATGTTTATGCCATGGGGGCGCTTGTCTCTTCACTTTTCCATGTGGTTTGCTTTCCACGCGACGGAATAATCGTGACTATCTATCAATTCTCGTTCTTTAGTCCCCGAGTGCCTCCTGAGCAGTTTTCATCCCCTTCTGGTTTTTATCCACCGGTTGTCTCTGCCCCGCCACAGGTTAGCTATGTGGCTACTTATCCCGTGCCTATATCCAGTGATGTTGCCGTCGTGCATAGTGTCCTGGGGGCATTGGGTCCTGACTTCCAAGACGTTATCTTTCCACCAGGAGTGGCACTCTTCGAAGCAACGACTTCTTGTTCATTATGATGAAGTTAGTTTGGAGCATAGTTCGCTATCCTACATCAAGCTCCTTAAAAAATGAAACTGGGTCTGATTGGAGCATAGTTCGCTTTCCTATGTCAAGCTCCTTAAAAAATGAAACTTGGTCTGGTCGAGCATAGTTCCTAATATTGTGTCAAGCTCGTTAAGAAATGAAACAAGGGTTATGAGGATAGTTCTTTTACTATGTTAACCTCATTAAAAAATGAAACAACTCCCTTTCCAAATCGAGTCGTTTGATTAAGATCTCATAAAATACAAGTCAAGTCTTTCCAAGATCTCGAGAGTGAACCTTCATTCCATCCACTTCGTTGAATGCAATGAAGCTTGGTGGGCATGTACCTCATTTTATGTCATTATGCTGGGGGCATGCAAACTTATAACAAGCATAGTTTTTCATTTCAAGCTTGTGTAAACATGAAACCGAATCCAAGCAGAGTTCTCCATGGTTCAAGATTGTCTAAAAATGAACCCATACCCATTTTACATCTCGTGATTGCTGTCTTTATCCGCTAAATTCTGTTAGATGAGCCTTGGTTTTTTTCATCCCATCGCCACCATCTCTTTGGCCGATCATATCCTTTCACTTGCTTGTTTTCCTTTCCTGAGGAACTGCAGTTAAGAGTGGTTTTGTTAGCCAGCCTCTTGACCATTACATGTTTTGATCAATTCCACCATTGTCGGAACCAGTTTCTACCTTTTATACCACTCGTTCCTCTAGGACGAGTCACCTTTAAGCTCTTTTCTGACTCGTAAAATATGAAAAGATTTCCAAGTATTTTTTCCCTTATTGACTCGTTGAAGAGAGTTAAAATGGAGGTTTTCTTTCAGCTCTTTTCTGACCGTTTAAAGATGAAAATATTGTTGAGTTATTCCTCTTGACTTGTTAAATGTAAATAAGAGGCGGTCGTCTTTAAAACTCTTTTATGACCGTGTAAAGACGAAAATATTGTCGGTCCCTTGTCCTTTCAGGCTCGTTAACGGTTACGAAACGACGTGATTTCAGTCGCTTTTTTACTTTTTCAGGTCGAAATCACTAATCATGAAAAGTACTCCTCGATTGTAATGGTTGGGCAGTTCTTTCGAGCATTGTTTTATACTTTTTTGGGCTTGAGAGACACAACTTTACAAAAAAGGACACCCTTGGAGTTTACTTTTTGATGTCTTTTCAAACTCTCTAAACATGAAAAGATGCAGAGTTCTTCCTTTGTCAGACTCGTTAAAACTTGATGACATTGGATTCCATCGAAATGACGCTTTACAAGCATATGCTATCCCTGTCAAGCTTGTTAATAAAAATAACTCGGGTACTTGCCAGAAATGGTGGGGAAACTAGAACCAAAATCTTTGTCGTGTCGGCAGTATGTCGCTCTTGAACATGGCACTTGTGTACATTCGTGTGTGGGTGGGGACATCTCATCTCATTTTTCACTTGCTTCCGTGGGTTTGGGTGATCCTGTTTGACCTCTCATCTGCTCGTTGCCTTGTCACCATGACCTCTGATCAATTGATGTCAAATACTGCCAAGCCCACTGTTGTGCCACCGATATATTCAAGAGAAGTTGACCTCTGTGGAATAACAACCTCCCTTTGATAACTCATATAATCCTGATTCACAAAAACATTATCTTCCTCTGTCTCGCGTTGATGATGTGGGAAACACTATGGCCCACCTTCAATCAAGGTCGCTTCCTGTTGACTTCAGCTCATTATCCAAGATGTTGACCTAGAGACTCCCTGCAGGTGCCTTGGAGCCAACATGCCTCAATGGCAGGTTCTTCATGTTCGACGTAAGGTTTTCATCATTGGCCTCCGATCAAGTGATTCTACGGGTGTTCGACACCGGCTAACTGATTCGAACACTGTAGATTGTACCTATAGTACCTTGAGGGCCATTGTCATTATTGGTGGTACCTCTTGCGTTTGTTAACAATTCTCATCATTGGCTGATAATCAGACGATGTTCCTACATGTTTGACTTCGACTCCTATATTCGCATGCTTGAACTTGTACTTTGTTCGGATCAAGATGGAGTGCAAGACCTTGGTTTTTGTCTGTTGGGATCCAGGCTGCGATTTTGTGGATTGTTATGATTATTACATGACTCATTCACTAGATGGTTGCGACCATGCTTGAGTCTATTTATCGATCCTCACTGGATGGCTGCGTCCATACCTTGGATCTAGATTCTCGTGTACTCTACTATGGATGGCTGCGCCCATACCACATATATCATGTACTTGAGATATTAGTTGTACTTCTTCACGCAATTTTTCTGGCGGCAGTGTTTTTGGTTGGACATGTTCTTGTAAAGAATTTCACCCCTCTCTCTCTCTCGGGCCTCATGCTTTAGGGGGCATCTATTACATAGCAATTTGTCACCGTCCCTGTTACCCCTCTCTTGCATCTTGGAGGACTCATTCCAGGACCTACAAGAAGTAACATGACCTGCAAACACTTGCATTGCGTTCCCCTGGATATGAACTTCATTTTCCCTGAAGAAATCTCCTACGAAAAACCCCTAAAAATAGCCCTTGTTCCATTGGCACGGTTCCACAGTGCAGAATTCGTGCCAATGGGGGAAATCCTCCAAAGAGGGCACGCTAGTTGCTGCTCTGTCACAGAGTCGCACTTGCGCCGGCCAAAATGGATAGTGTTTTTAACAAACCAATAGCCAAAGATTCATCCTAACCAACTCCTGGCTTGAATCTATCTTGAGTTCGTTTGGTTTGGCTTCGAATCTCCATAGAGGGGAAGTGGTTTGCCACCTCTAATGGAAGCTTCTTAGTGATAAAGCCAATCCCATGAATATTGTGGATAATCCTAACTCCTCCTCCTCTATCTATAAAAGCTTGTCCTTTTGCCTTAGGCAAGTTAGTTCCAAAGATTGAGAATTGTCAAGTTCATGCTGCAAGAAGTCTTCTTCATTCCCATAAGGCTAAATCTAAAGTAAGGAGATTCTTGTCCAAATAACCAAGGAGAGAGAGGCTTGTTCCCATTCCCAACAAGCTTTGCAAGACATGTGTTGCTGATCACCTAGCCAAAGGAGGATTTGACATCACAACTATGGTTGTATGCTTCTTTGTTTATCAATAATAGACGACTATTATTATGGTTCCACTCTTATTGTCTTTCGTAATGATGATGAGTTATATCCTTTCTGACTGATATATAGTTGCATCTATTGGATTTTATGTTTTTGTTTGTGTCGTTATTTGCATGTGCAGGTGTGCATTCACGGGGATCGTGGGGATCGTGACTGGCCGTAGCAAAGGAACGGGAGTATCAACTCTTCTACAAGCACTAGCATTGGAATCCAGGTAGGCTCTCATCATTGGTCTTTAATTTGAAATAAGGAACTTGCGTAGTAGCATTGTTTGATTGTTGCTAGACACAATTTGGGCTAGTAAGGATCGCCTCTGTCCGCATAGGGGATTTACCTCCTCAACAATATGCTACACAAAGCTACACTAGGCTAGGCTAGGCTAGGCTAGGTAAGCTATGGTGCCCTACATAATGCTAGGCTTTGGTAAGTGAGGTTAAGCTATGTTAGAGTAGCCTAGGCTAGGATAGGTTAGTTTAGGATACACTATATTAGGTTGGGTTAGGATATGGTAGGTGAGCATAGGATGTGTTAGGATAGGATATGTTAGGCTAGGCTAGACTAGGGTATGCTAGGATAGGCTAAGCTAGGCCAAGCCAGACCAGTCTGCACTAGGCTAGGATAGGCTAGGCTAGGTGAGGCGAGTCTAGGCTAGTCTAGGCTAGGCTAGGCTAGGGTAGGTTATGTTAGGTTATGCTAGACTTGGTGAGGTTAGGCTAGGCCAACTTACGATATGTTAGGCAAGGAAAGGTTAGGTAGTTAGGTTAGGTTAGGTTAGGGTAGGGTAGGTTAGGCTAGGCTAGGCTAGGATACATTACATTACGGTAGGTAAGGCTAGGCTAGGATACATTACATTAGGGTAGGTAAGGCTAGGCTAGGTTAGGCCAAATTAGGCTAGGCTAGGTTAGGATAGGCTATGTTATGCTAATATAGGCTATGATAGGCTAGGTTAGGCTAGATTACGCTAGGCTAGGCTAGGTTGGGTTATGTTAGGTTAGGTTAGGCTAGGTTAGGCTAGGGTAGGGTAGTATAGGTTAGGTTAGGATACATTAGGATGGTCTAGGTGAGGTTAGGATACGTTAGGATGGTCTAGGATACATTAGGGTGGCCTAGGTCAGGTAAGTGTAGGCTAGTTTAGGCTAGGCCAGGCCAAGCTACACTACACTAGGCTAGGTTAGGTTATGCTTAGTTAGGTTAGACAAGGTTAGGTTAGTTTAGCTTAGGCTAGGTTAGGATAGGTTAGGCCAGGAAAGGTAAATATATGTTAGGTTAGGTTAGGGAAGGGTAGGGTATGTAAGGCTATGATAGGTTAGATTAGAGTAGGTTAGGTTGGGCTAGCTTAGGATAATTATTCTAGGCTAGGTTAGGATAAGTTATGTTATGCTAAGATAGGCTAGGTTAGGCTATGTATAGTAGGGTAGGTCACGTAAATTTAGGCTAGGCTAGGTCACGCAAGGTTATGTTAGGCTCGTTTAGGCTTGGGTAGGGTGGACTAGGTCAAGTAATGTTAGGTATGGTTAGGATAGGGTAGGCTTTGCTAGGTTAGGCTAGGCTAGGTTAGGATAGAGTAGGCTAACCCAATTCTGGCTAGGCTAGGTTAGGCCAGGTTATGCTTGGCTATGCTATGCATGTCAAAACTAGGTTATGTAAGGTTACTGTACGCTATGGTAGTCTAGGTTGTGCAAGGCTACGATGGGCTAAGTTAGGCTAGGCTATGTAAGGCTCTAATAGGACAAGGTAGGCTATTCTAGTCTATTTTAAGCTAGGCTAGGATACGGTAGTTTAGGGTATGCTAGTCTATGCTAGGCTAGATTAAGTTATGCTCGGCTAGTTGAGCTTAGATTAGAATAGGATATGATAGGTTAAGCTAGGCTATGCTAGACTAAGCTAGTTTAGGTCTGGCTAGCCTCAATCAAGGTATGCTATTCTAGGCTAGGATAGCTTAGAATAGGCTACGTTAGGCTACACTAGGTTTGTTTAGACTAGGTTAGGCTATGATAGTTTGGACTAGGCTAGACTAGGTTAGTTAATCTATTGTAGGCTAAGATTGACTATGGTAAGCTAGGTCAGTCTGCGATAGTCTAGGAAAGGATAAGCTAGGCTAGGCTAGACATGGTTAGCCTAAACTAGTTTAGGCTAGGCAACCTACGAGAGTTTGTGCTACATTAGGCGAGGCTAAGCTAGGCCAATGTAAGTTAGGCAAGGCTAGGCTTGTCCATAATTTTTTAGACTAATTGGTTAGGCTAGTTTAAGCTAGTGTAAGCTACAATATGCTAAGCTAGGGTAAGATAGGCTAGAGTATGCTAGGTCAAGCTAGGCATGGCTAAGTTAGAGTAGACTATGCTACGTTAGGCCAGGCTAGGCTAGTTCACAATAGGTTAGGAAAGGATATTTTAAGAAACTTTAGGCTATGCTTGGGTAGGCTAGGTAAGGGTAGGTTAGGAAATGTTGGTCTAGTTTATGCTAAGCTAGCTTAGGCTAAGTTACAAAAATTTAGGATGGGGTAGGCTGGGATAGGTGAGGGTATGTTATTCTAGGCTAGGCTCGGCTATAGTAGCTTAGGTTGGATTTTGCTAGGATAGACTCTCATTAGGTAGGGTAGGATAAGGAAAGCTATGCTAAGTTAAGCTAGTTTTTGCTAGGCTATGGTAGGCTAAGCTAGGGTAATTTAGGATAAGCTAAGCTAGCAATGGCTAGGCTATGAAAAATTAGGGTAGGTTAAGGTAACATTAGGCTAGCTTTTCCTAGGCTAGGCTAGTTTATGCTAGGCTAGGGAATGTAAGGACAACCTAGGCTAGGCTAGGTTATGATAGGCTAGGCTAAACCAGCATATTAATGTTAGGTCATGATAGTTTGTTCTAGTTTAGGTTACATTAGGCTACATTAATCTATGCAAGGTTAGGATAGGTTAGGTTATGTTAGGTTAGGCTAGTTTAGGCTAGGCTAGCTTAGGGAAAGATAGTTTAAGATAATTTAGGCTATAGGGTAAAGAATAAACTATTATCTTCCTATATTTGATGAAATATGATCCATATTCCACTCCACCATAGTCTCAACTACATTGAAATATTTCTTGTAGTTGTCCAACCCTGTGAAAGAAAATGAAGCCACGAGGGAATTCATCATCAACGAATTTACGACGGAGTGATGAAGGCCATTATTTTTCATCAAATCAAAGTCAACATTTTACATGGTCTATTTTTCTATCTCATATCTATTCTCACACTCCCATCCGTTTTAGTTTCCCATGAGTACTTGTAATTGTTAGGATATTCCGACACATAGGAAATAGTTAAGTATAACTTGGTATAGTGTAGAGTTAGGTAAAGTCTGTTTCTTTACTATGTACCTTTGTAACTTACAACGTGATGGTCATGATATGTTTTAGACATGAAGTCATCTAACGGTTCATTCTCTCATCAGTATTATCAACCCTTGATCCATGGATTAACACCTAATTGCTCCATGATCTCTATTTAAAGAGAATGGAGGGTCATTTGTAGGGTGACCATGCATGAGAGAAGTTTATGTAAATTTTCATTCTTTTATTAATAAATTTCCTAAATTGTCACATTGGGTTAAGTAGTGGATTGTTTCCCTCATTGAGGGCTAAACCATGTGAAGAATATTGGTGTATTTATTTGTGATCTATTTGTTAGTCGTGTCCTGTAGTGCTCTATCTAAAAAACTTACCCTATACATTCCTACATGGTATCAGATCTATCTCAGGGTTGCATCCCTTGGTGAACCAAATCCGAAGCCAGTACAACTGCATTGCACTATCATTTCCTAGATTTACTATTTCTGACTGCTTTTGAGCCGAGAAAACTACACTATTGTTTTAGGAGAATCTGTTCTAGTGAGGAACCCCTTCTATTTCAACCTAAAAGGTTTCTGATATCCCTACCTACGTCAGTCTTAAGATCTGGAGGTATACAATTTTTTATGCATTTCTACTTATTCATCTCTTTATTTATTTCAAGTTATTTAGCTGTCTATCTTTTATTATCGGATCTATACCTTTCATTTATGTGTATGTTCTTTTCACCATGACTCTGTGCAATCTGGGCAAATCAGAAACATAAAGGAAGTAGTTTTCTCATGTGTATGCTCTTTTCTATTGTGCCTTAGTGTGAACTTAGAAAACCGGAAACATGAGGAAAATATTTTGTTTCCGATGAAAGAACTTCATGACATAAGGTTTGGTTTTTCTTTTTGTATGTTCATGTTGGGTTGTGTGGTTTTTTGTTCCACGAAAAAGGATCTTTTTCAAGTAGGCAACCACCCCAAAGTTTCAGTGACTAAAAAAAAGGTCCCTTCCTTTTTTCTAAAAGGTACTAACATGTTATGCTAGCTCACTTGATCCAAAGTTACTTTATGAGAATAGAGGTCTTGAGTTCAAGTCTTTCTTTTTATTGAGTTACTTTTTCAAAAAACACATGTAACTTATGTTTTAATATTACTTTATGTAAAAGTGTTCTCAGCCATTATAAAAAGTGAGTCACTTATAATTCCAAAGTCTCTTCATCTTTTAATTAAGTTATGATTTAGTGAGTAGATCATAAGGTACCATTGTAAAGGTGACTTTCACTTATTTCTAAAAGTGGGTCACATAAAATCTTTTTTAAAGTGATCTAATTAGATTTAGTTTGGAAAGGGGAGTGTTTTTTTTTTAAATATGGCGTTATCATTCGCTGTCGTACATTCACACACTTCGTTGGCATCTTCAACAAAGTTTCTTCAAAAAGCCATAACTTCTTCATCTAGAAGCCGTTTTTAGAGACGTTTTTTAGACGGCGTGCGCTTTCGAGACCTTTCGATTGGAACAATTAGTTTTATCATCTACACCTTCAGTTTCTGTTAGAATGGAAATTCCATGCGAGGCTATTCTTGACATGACCAACTACTTCCAATGGTGGTCCTACATTATGGATTTACTTAGAAGTAAAGGTCTTTACAGAATAACCTCAGGTGAAGAAACTAAACCTAAAGATGAAGATAAGGCAGCCAAATTGGAAAATAGGCAAGACCAAGCACGTGGGTTGATAGGGATGTCTATTTCTGCTAACCTTACATTCCATATTGAAGAACTTGATACCCCTAATGAAGCAATGAACTAACTCACTGAGTCACTAATGTTTTTGGAATTAAAAATGGAATTAGAGCTCATCAACTTGAAAATGAGTTGCTTACATACATGGCTTAGAATATACTAAATGTTTGATTATATCATTTAGGGCATTGTCCCCTAATTGTTTTGTATGCACCCACATCTCATGCTATTAGTTATCCCAGACCTTAATCTATATATGGCCACCTCATGAAGTTAATTTCATATAAACATTAATGAGATCATTAATATAATGTCCTGCCATTATCAACTCAAACAAATGTTGCCACATTTCTTATGTACAATGGTCACAAGTAAATTCTAATCATAAGTAAAAATAGCTTCATGGCCCAGGTAATACAACTACCTACTAGGCCTCTTCTTTTGGAGGCAATAAGAGTCTCAAGCATGACTATTTAGCTTAACAAGGGATTAGATATACCAATACTACATAAGATCTACACATTGATGCTTTACCAACCTAAATTAGAATTTCATTGTTATGCCAAAATTGTCACTTGCAACCATATAACATTATCTCATAAATTTCGTGAGCACAGCTAACTCTACTCGACTATAATAGTGAGATGTAATTCCTTCAATTATTATAATTGCTAGAATATTTAGACAAATTCTTTCATAAGCTAAATGAGATTAAGACAGAAAAGGAAGAAACATCATACACACATTCCACACATCTGACACCAACTGAATCTCACTTGGAGGGGGAAGCACCACCACCCAGCTATGGATCACTTTTGACTCCCCCCGAGCCGAAGATCTTGCCAAGGATCAACTATCTTCAATTGACCAATGCACTAGATATTTAATATGCTTTTTCATGATTTAGTTACCATTATTGGTGTCTTTCTTTATGGATTTTTTCATTTGCCTAGGTCTTATCCGAAAAATCTCGTCTTTACCTCCAATGATGCTTTTCCACATAAAATCTTTCCTTTATCTCGTTCAAAGCTTTTATATCTGATGGATCTTTATCTCCCATCCATTCGATGGATATCCAATCCATCCAAGCTTATCTAGAATCACATCTAGAAGCATATCATGAAGGATTCATCTATATCCCATTCCTCATGAGATTTGGAAATCATCTCCTCTCTCTTGCTGATCCACCCTCCAAGTAATTTATTTTATTAATTTATTTAATAATACATTTGTTTTTCACATTACATATCACCTAGCTTTCCTTGCCTTAGGTGTAGAATAGTTTAACCCACAAAGGAGTGTATCAAACATAGCTTTCCTCAGTTTAGGTCTACAACCTTGAACACACAATGGAGGATATCATACCTAGCATTAACTTAGCTTAGTTTTAGTACACGATGGAGGGGTGTTACAGTGTCCCCCTTCTTCACTTTATGAGTACTGACTATCCTTATCCACCTACTTCCACACCTATTTTTCTTATCTCTCACTTTTCAACTCTTATTCACTATCTCCCCTTAGATGCTAACTCATTCTTCCCTAACTCCCAATCCTTGTCTATATTTATTTCCATCTTTATCTTTCTTGTCCCTTCTTTATCCATATCTCTCGCCCTGCCATTACCTACCCACCATAACGCAATTTAATTTCCAATGTGTCAAGAAAATAGTTGTAGAAATGCACACAGATTTTTAGAGATATAAATGTGCATTTGATTTTAGTGGTAGGAATCTTCATACATTTTTGCACTAAATATGTCCATTCATTTTAGTGCTAGAAACATGGAACATATTTTTAGATTTAAATTTCTCCAGATGAGAATATTATCTACGTGATGATTTGGATTCATTAGATAGAGTTGTAAGTTGAAAAACACATTTGTATGGGCTACAAATACTTGAGGAAATCATTATTTTGTAAAAAAATGTATCTATATATATATCGTAGACATTAGTTTTCCATAACTTCAAAAAGCATATTTTTCTTGAAGCTACATACACATATTGATTCGATTGGGAATATATATATATATATATATATATATATATATATATATATATATATATTCCCAATCGAATCAATATGTGTATATGTGTATATATATATATATATATATATATATAATATATATTTATATATATATATTATATATATTATATATATAATTGTTCTTATTATTTTTTAATACATTTTACTTTCTAAATATATCAAGATATAAAAACAAACCCTTTGTCTAATTCTGTTATAAATTTTCAAGCATTAATTGTTTTGGAAAAAAAATATAGGGTACACTAAAGGACATTGAGGCCGACAACCTTTAAAACAAAAATTGGTTCTCTGATAATGCTAAGACCCACTTATGTTTCTTTAATGGAAGGCCTCATAATTGGAATGATATAATGACATTCATAATTTAAAAATTAAATATAAAGATATGAACATAGTTTTTGAAAAGGACGTGCCCATAAGAACACTCTACTCTCTACAACTCTATGTTTTCTGTAAAAAAATTCCATTATTTAGTTTCCTAAAGAGTTTACTAAAGAAAAATTATGTAGTATAATTTCATGAAAATTAAACTACCAATGATAGGAAAACTAAATATTCACATACATAAACGTAATTTCTATATAAAAATTATATTACAAATATGTAGTATAATTTTCATGAAAATTAAACTACCAAGGATAGGAAATCTAAATATTCACATACATAAACACAATTTCTTTATAAAAATATATTACCATCCTCAAATGCTTTGTGTAAATACCTCTTATCATCACTACAAGTTACTAGTTTTCTATTTCCCTATCGCATACCAATTTTAAGTTACATTAATCCTCCTATTCTCTCTAACTTTGGGATTAACATACAATTAAATTTCGGAAAAAATTGTTTTAGAATATGTACCAAATATCTAGACAAATAACCAAAAACAATTCATTCAACAAAAATGTTTTGTGTGAATATTTAGGAGGTGTTGAACGGCCCTTTATTTGAGCCACCCTAGAAGCATTAGGATTGAAACTCTATTTTATGGAAACTATGAAGATCTTTATTGGAAGATATTGAGTGTGTATAATAATTAATTTAAAAGCCATAGATTATTTTTAATCAATCTAGTTTAAATATAATATTTATTTGTATGACCTCCCATGATGGTGAACACATGCACTAACCATGATGGACTCTATTTTAAATTGAAACCTTGACCCATTTTTTCTTCACTTAGTTCTATTTGAAAAATGGGATGAGAACAAATTTATATTCATTCATGTTGAAGAATTTACCTTTGAAATCAACAATATCTAGTAGATATTTCATATTAAAAGTTTCAACCATCTTAAATTGAGGTTAAAATAAATAAATCTATCCTTGTTAAAAATAATATTGGCAAGTCAAGCATACCCAAAATGTTTGGACGTTAATTCTTTAGAATTTTAAAAATTTTGTTTATATATATATATATATATATATATATATATATATATAATCTATATATGTATATGGAAAAACAAAAAAAAAAATGGTACTATGTATAGATTGTCAAGTTTGCGTGGATGACATTTTTCTTGACGGAATCGAGTAATGTTTTTTTTCAAAAAATCAGAATGCTCAATGTTTGATTGATTCCACCTTTTTATGTTGGAAATAGATTCAACACCGTGAGGAACCCTTGGGGTACCCATAATCGTGATTTTTTATAGCTCTAACCAATATTTAAAAATTTTCTCATAATCATGGCAGAATTCCCATTATTTACCGAATAATTTGTGAGTTTTCTAGGCTAAGCTATAAATAAAAATGAACTATCACATTAATAATTTATCATCAATATTAAATAAAATTACAACATAGATCTCGGTTGTGTTTCTTTGTGGATTAACATATTATAAAATTTTGTGTAAGAATATGATTGAGGGATCAAGTCTCCATATATAAAGCTTGAAACTAAAAAATATTACAATACAATTCAAAAAAAAAATTAAATATTATAAAATTTTATGAAAAATAATAATATATAATATAAATGATTATTATAAATAAACATAAAAAATAAATAAATATATGTATTTAAAATTAACAAACTCAACAATTTTTAACACAATATATTTGAAATATTCACAAAATGATGGTGACTAGAGTAACTGTGACTCAAAAGAATCCATTAATTGAAGAATTTGTGGACCAAAGAGTTTAATGATCCAAAATGTTTAATGATATGACTAGAAGACATTATAAACTTAATTTTTGATAAATTATGGAGGCATCTAGTGATCGTGGCTGAAATCCATTAATTCAAACACTCATGGACAATTCTTGCAATTATTTTAAAATTTAAAATATAAAGAGAAAAAGCACGAGGGAGATGGTAATCGAAAATCATAGACAATATAAACCGTTGAGGATATATATTAGACATCGATGGTTAATATCAGCGATTCATTCTACCCTAAATATAATAAAATTTTCAAATCAAAATAACAAAAACATTGAAGCCTCACAAGGTTGGTGCCCAAAAACTAATAGATAAATATAATTTTTTAAATAATATATGTCAAAAATAATGTTAATGGAACCTTAGAACAAAATAGAAAATCTTTTAAGAATGCTCACTAAACATTGATATTAATCAAATCTAAAATAAAAATAGTAAAAACTATAATAAAATCATTTAATTTTTATTTAAATAAATCACCATTATAATATTTGAAAACAAAATAGCAAAAACTCACAAGGTTAGTGACACAAAAAAATGGAAAAATATAATAAAATTAAGATTACATAATATAATGAAATATAAAATTAAAATATAAATATAAACCGTTAATAAATATAAAGGAAAAAAGAGCATATTGATCGGTATTGATATTAATGAAATTTTGAATTAACAGAAAAAATAATACGGTAAGAAAAAAACAAGATTATCCAGAGCATGGAGTAACTGAAACATCGATGGACAAGGGAGAAAAGCGCTTAATGATTCTGACATAAAAGTGATATAATGATTATAACAACAAAAGCATCTGGTGATTATGACTAAAATCCATTAACCCATTAAGCTAAGTGAATTAATAATGGACCGTTCTTGCAATTATTTTTAAATTTAAAATGAAAATAGAAAACTTTTTAAAATGAAAGTAGAAAAAGCACCATGAAGGTTTCTTAAAAGCAAATACAGAATGAACTGTTGAGAATATATAACTCCTTCGAGTCGTGTGGAGTTTAAATTACGTATATGTGTGATAGAGGAGGACGCTTCACTGCATCGGTGGCAAGCAGATCCTCTGGTACAGAAAACAACTTTAATAGAAAGTTAAATAGAAGTCATTACTTAATGAGAAGTCCAACCTGCTATAGGATTCCCCCAAAATGAAACATCAAACATTGCCCCACTTCTTCCTCGCTTCTTCATGTTGTGTTTCGTTGGAACGCTTCCTATTTGTGTGTCTCTCTGCTTTGGGCATCTAGGTCCGAGGTCGTATTTGTCTCTTTGTGTTTTGTCTAGGAGGAGAATTGGATTTGGGAGCAACAAAGAAAGTTGGATTGGAGGAGAATTGTATTTGAAGCAAAAAAGAAGGTTGCTCTGTACTTACAAGTAAGATAACCTTGACCGAATATCATTATTATTGCTGAAATTTCTTTCTCAAAATTTTATTGATGGGCTTAGTTTGCAACCATTTACTTTCGTTTTTAATTACTGGTCTGGAAGAGTCCAATATATATGAAAGGTTTCAATTATAGATTTGAATTCCAGTCAACATAATTCATATTAAATTTTAATGTCTTGCAGAAGTAAAGGAGCCTCTTGTACCATCTTTTGGTCAATAATTAATGAAAGTTCATTCGTCCATCTTCTTATCTGTTGTAGAATACTGTGATTAAATTTCCATTTAGCAAAATATATCATGTCTTGAATCCCATTGCGTGAGTCATCTTCCATCGGTCGGACCCTTGCCTTCACCGCTAAATTTAGCAAAATATATCTTGACTTGAATCCCATTGCGTGAGTCATCTGTTATCGCTCGAACCCTTGCCTTCACCGCGGGAGCAATGAACATCAAGGCAAGGGTAGATGGAGCCAGTCAGGCTGCTTAAGGCTTTATATTTTTTATGGTTTCATTTAATGGTTTCATGGATATCAATGGTTCCTGTATAATGGTTTCCTATATAATGGATATCTGTCTCTTTCTCTATGTATGAATTAATTTGAGAGTTTCTTATTAAATTTTCTCTGAATGGTTTAGGTTTGAATTTCCTCTGTTCTCCCTGGGGCTTAGCTTTCCTCCATTCTGAAATAAAGCGTAAGGGTTTTTATTTTAAATTATGGAGATGAATGTTCCTCATAATGGTATGTATTGCAAGCTTCCTTAATTTATATGCCTTTTTCTTTTTCTTTGTGCATTTGTTTCAGAGATCGTGATTAAACTATTCTATCATTTATCTTTGCACTCAAACGAAACGTGAATACACGAGAGTTATCAAAGGTTCTCCATGCCCCGATGGCTTCTCTGGACTTACAAGTAAAATATCTTTGTTCCAGCTCTCTTTCATCTTTGAAAATTTGGCTGCAACTCCATTTAATTGTGTTTTTCAATCTCCAAGGTTCACATTATTCGAATAACCTGCTTACTTTGTTAGAGGGTTTGAAATATGGTTTTCATATTAGTTTAGCTATTTACCCTTTTTCGTGTGCTATTCTATACTCCTCCGCCCTAGTCCTCCTCCCTAGTTTTTTTTTCCCGCCCTAGAATATTTTGAGTCACGGAAATGGATGTTACATATATAATTTGTATATATTAGAGATTTCTATTAATTTATAAATCAAATCAAATTTTTGCATGTGTTTTTTCTTATATTGTTATGGCTAGGATAGGTTCGGTTAGGCTAGGCTAGGCTAGGTTAGGTTAGGTTAGTGTAGGTTAGGTTAACCTAGGGTAGGTTAGGCTAGGCTAGGTTAGGATAGGCTAGCCCAAAGTAGCCTAAGTTAGGCTAGGTTAGGCTGGTTTACGATAGGTTGTGCTAGGCAAGGCTAGCTTAAGCCAAGATATGCCATGTTAGGTTAGTCTTCACAAGGCTAGGCTAGGCTAGGTTAGGCTAGGCTATGCTAGGTTAGGTCAAGCTAGGCTAGGCCAAGTTATGCTAGGCTAGCCTATGCTAGGTCACATTAGGACAGGCTAGCCCAAGGTAGGCTAGGTTAGTCAAGGCTAGGCTAGGCTGGGTTAGGCTAGGTTAGGTTAGGATAACTTAAGCAAGGTTGGATTAGGCTAGGCTAGGCTAGGCTAAGCTAGAGTAGGCGAAGCAGGTCGAGGGTAGTTTAGGATAGGTTAGGGGAGCTTGGGTTAGGCTAGGGTACGTTAGGCTAGGCTAGGCTAGGTTATGTTAGGATATGTTAGGATAATTTAGGCTATATAGGCTACGTAGATCTAGTAGGCTAGGCAAGCTAGATAGGTTCACTAGGCTAGGTAGGCTTGCTAGGCTAGGTAGGTGTGGTAACCTTAAGTGAGGTAGGCTTAGCTAGGCTAGGGTATGCTAGGTTTGGCTAGGCTATATTAGCTTAGGTTAAGCTAGACTAGCCTAAGCTAGGTTAGGGTTAGGTTAGGTTAGGCTAGGCTATGTTAGGTAACATTGGGGTAAGTTAGGTTAGGTTAGGCTAGTTTATTTAAGCTTAGGGAGGCTAGGTTAGGCTAGGATAGTGGAGGTCGGGTTAGGCTAGGCTAGGTTAGGCTATGCTAGGTAAGGTAGGCTAGGCTAGGCTAGGTTATGTTAGGTTATGTTAGGATACGTTAGGTTAGGTAGGCTAGGTAAATATAGTAGGATAGGCAGGCTAGGTAAGTTAACTAGACTAGGTAGGCTCGCTAAGCTAGGCAGTCGTGGTAAGGTTAAGCTGGGTCGGCTCAACTAGGCTAGGGTAGGATAGGCTATGCTATGCTAGGTTTGGCTAGGCTAGGTTAGCGTAGGTTAAGCTAGACTAGCCTAACCTAGGTTCGGTTAGGTTAGGTTAGCTTTGCCTAGGCTACGTTAGGCTAGGCTATGTTAGGTATGGTTGGGGTAAGTTAGGTTAGGTTAGGCTAGTCTATTTAAGCTTAGGCTAGGCTACACTAAGCAGGGCTACCCAAGGCTAGGCTACCCTCGGTTGGCTAAGCAATGCTAGGCTACCTTAGGCCAGGCTAGGCAAGCCTAAGCTAAGCGAGGCTATGCTATGCTATGCTATTCTAGGCTAGGCTAGGATATGTTAGGCTAGGCTATCTTAGGTTAGGTTACACTAGGCTAGGTAAGGGTATTCTAGTCTAGGTTAGGTTGGGCTATGCTAGGTTCTTCTCGGCAAGGTTAGGTTGGGCTATGTTAGGTTTGGCTCAGCAAGGGTAGGCTAGTTTAGGTTTGGATAACTTAGGATAACTTAGTTTGGCTAGGCTACCATAACCTAGGTTCAACTAGGCTAGGCTAGCATAGGCTAGATTAGGCTAGGCTAGGTTATGCTAGATTAGGCTAGGCTAGGTTATGCTAGATTAGGCTAGGCTAGGTTAAGCTAGGTTATGTGAGGGTAGGTTCGGTAGGGTAGTCTAGGTAAACTTGACTAGTGTAATCTAGGCTAGGTAGGTTAGGTAGGTTAGGTAAACCAAGTAGGTTAGGTAGGCTACGTTAGATTAGGTTAGCCTAGGTTATGCTAGGTTACCCTAGGTTAGGGGAGGTTAGACTAGGCTAGGCTATGCTAAGTTAGGCTAGATTAGGGAAGGTTAAGCTAAGATAGGGTGGGCTAGTCTAGGTTATGCTAGGTTAGGCTAGGCTAGTCCAGGTTAGCTTAGGTTGTGTTAGGATAAGTTAGCTTATTTAGGCTAGGTAGGTCCCGTAGGCTAGCTCGGCTTGGTTAAGTTAGGTTAGGTAGGCTAGGAAAGCTAGGTATACTAGCTTAGATTACATTAGGATAATTTAGGTTAAGTAGCCTAGGTAGGTTATGCGAGGCAAGGCTAGCCTAGGCTAGGATAAGTAAGGTTAGGCTAGGTTAGTTTAGTCTAGGATAAACTAGGATAAATTAGGCTAATGTAGGTTAGGCTAAGCTACAGTAGGCTAGGCTAGGTTAGGCTAGGCGAGGTTAAACTAGCATAGGTTAGTTTAGAATTGGATAGGTCAGGCTAGGCCGGTTTAGGTTAACCTAGGTTAGGCTAGGCTAGGGTAGACTACGCTATGTTATGGTATGCTAGGCTAGGTATGCTAGGTTTTTCTAGGCTACAGAAGCTTGGGAAAGCTATGCTAGAGTAGGTTGGACTACGCTAAGTTAGTGTTAGATAGACTAAGCTAGGCTAGGTTAGGATAGGTTTGGCTAAGCTAGTTTAGGGTAGCTTATGTTACGTTAGGTTAGGCTAGGCCAGGCTATGCCAAGCCAGGGTATGCCAGGCCAAGTTAGGCTATGGTGGGTTAGGTTAGGCAAGGTTAGGCAAGGCTAGGCTAGGCTAGACAAGACTAAACGAGCTTAGGCAAGGCTAGGCTAGGCTAGGATAGGCTAGGTCATCTTAGGCTAGGCTTGGGTAGGCTAAGTTAGGCTAGGTTAGGCTAGGATAGGCTAGCTTAAGCTAAGGTAGGCCAAGCTAGGTTAATTTAGGCATGGTTATGTTAGGCTAGGTAACGCTAGGCTAGGTTAAGGTAGGCTAGGCAAGGTTAACCTTGGATAGGCTAGGTTAGAACAGGTTAAGGAAGGTTAGGCTAGGCTAGGAAAGTAGGCTAGGAAAGGCTAGGTTAGGCTAGGCTAGTCCAGTCTAGGTAAGGCTAGGCTAGGCTGGGTTAGGGTATTCTAGGATAAATTAGTTTAGGTAGGTTGTGTAGGTCTCGTAGGTTCGTTAGGCTAGGTAGGCTAGGTAAGGCTAGGCTAAGAGTAGGTTAGGATAGGCTAGGTAAGGGTCAGTGAGGCTAAGCTATGTTAGTGTAGATTTGGTTAAGTTAGGTTAGGGTAGGTCTGATAGGTCTGGTAGGCTACTCTTGTTTAGGTAGGTTAGGTAAGGCAAGGCTAAGTCAAGGTTAGGTTAGCATATACTAGGTAGGGCTAGGGTAAGTTAGGTTATCTTAGCCTACACTATTTTAGGTTAGGGTAGCTTAGGTTAGGCTAGGCTACCCTTGGATACGATAGGCAAGGCTAGGCTATCCTAGGCCACCCTAGGCTAGGCTATGCTAGTTTAATCTAGGTTAGGCTAGGGTAGGTTAGGTTAGGCTATGCTAGGTAAGATTAGTGTAGAATTTGTTAGATTAGGTTCGGTTAGGCTATGGTAGGTTATGTTAGGCTAGGCTAGGGTGGGCTTGCTTACATTAAGTTAGGTTGACTATGTTAGGGTTTGTTATGTTAGTCTAGGTTAGTCTTGGTAATGTTAACTTAGGTAGGCTAGGTTATGCTGGGTTAGGTTGGGTTATATTAAGTTAGGCTAGGGTAGGTTAGGCTAGGTTAGGGGAGGTTAGGCTAAGCTAAGATAGGCTAGGTTGGGCTAGGTTATTTTAGGTTAGGCTAGGTTAGGTTAGGTTGTGTTAGGATAAGGTAGCTTAGTTAGACTAGGTAGGTCCAATAGGTTAGGTTAAGTTAGGTAGGCTAGGTAGACAAGGTTAGGTTACATTAGGATAGATAATTTAGGTAGCCTACGTAGGCTAAGCTAAGCAAGGCTAGGCAAAGATAGGCTAGGCTAAACTAGGATAGATTAGGGTAACATAAGTTAGGTTAGGCTAGGCTAGGTTATGTTAAGTTAGGCAAGGTTAAGTTAGGCTAGGTTAGTTTGGGATAGTTTCGGTTAAGCTGGGCTATTTTAGGTAGCCTAGGTAAGTTAAGCTATGCAAGGTTAGGCTAAGATAGGCTAGCTTTGGTAAGGCTAGGCTATATTAGGATAGATTAAGGTAACGTAGGTTAGGCTAGGCTAGGCTAGGTTTTTCTACGCGAGGTTAAGTTAGGCTAGGTTAGTTTGGGATAGCTTATGTTAGGCTCGGCTAGTTTAGGTTAAAATAGCCTAGGCTAGGCGAGGGTTCGCTACGATATGTTACGCTAGGCTCGATTAGACTAGGTTAGACTATGGTAAGCATTGTTAAGGTATGTTATGCTAGAATAGACTATGTTAGGTTAGGATAGGTTAGGCTAGGATAGCTTAGGGTAGGTTATGTTAGGCTAGGCTAGGCTAAGCTAGGTCGAGCTTTGGTATGCTATGCCAGTCTAGGCCAGGTTTGGCTACGTTAGCCTAGGTTAGGCTAGGTTAGGTTAGGTTAGGCTAGGTTAGTCTAGGATAGGCTAGGATACGATAGGTTAGGTTAGGTTAGGCTAGGCTAGGTTAGGCTAGGTAAGGTAGGTTAGGCTAGGGTAGTGTAGGTTAGGTTATGTTAGGATAAGTTAGGTTAGGTAGGCTAGGAAGGTTTGGTAGGTCTCTTAGGTCAGGTACACTTGCTTGAGTTAGGTTATGCTAGGTTAGGCTAGGGTAAGCTAACCTAGGATTGGATAGGGTAGGCTAGGTTAAGCTATTTTAGGTTAGGCTAGGCTAGGTAAGGTTAGGCTAATCTAGACTAGGTTATGTTATCTTAGGGTTGGATAGACTAGGTTAGGCTAGGCTAGACTAGGTTAGGCTAGGCTATCCTAGGTTAGGCTAGGTTATTCTCCTTTAGGGTAGTATATGGTAGGCTACCCTAGGCTAGGCAATGCTCGGCTACCCTAGGATAGGCTAGCTTAGGGTAAGCGAAGGTAGGTTATTCTAGGCTAGGTTACAATATGTTAGGCTAGGCAAGGCTATGTTCAGCTAGGCAGGCTTAGGCTAGTTTAGGTTACGCAAGGTTAGGCTAGGGTTGGCTAGGCTAGGGTAGGCTAGACTAGGATAGCCTAGGTTTGGCTAAGCTAGGCTACGTTAGGCTAGATTAGGTTTGGTTAGGCTAGGGGAAGCTAGAGTAGGTTAGGTATGCTAGGCTAGGGTAGGCTAGGTATTGTAGACAAGGTAAGGTAGGCTAGTTAAATGAGGTAGGCTAGGATACATTAGGTTAGGCTAGCCTAGGCATGGCTAGGATAGGTTAGGGTAGGTTAGGCTAACCTAGGCTAGGTTAGGTTAGGGGAGGTTAGCCTAAGCTAGGCTAGGTTAGGTTAGGGGAGGTTAGCCTAAGCTAGGCTAGCCTAGGTTGGGCTAGTTTCGGTAAGCTTAGGCCAGGTTAGGTTAGGTTGTGTTAGGATAAGTTAGGTTAGGTAGGCAAGGTAGGATCAGTAGGCTAGGTAGACTTGGTTACGTTAAGCTAGGTAAGCTAGGTACACAAGGTTAGGTTAGGTTAGGATAGGTTACGTCAGGTAGCCTAGGAAGGTTAAGTTAAGCAAGGCTAGGATAAGATGGGCTAGGTCAGGTTTGGCTAGTCTAAACTAGGATAGATTAGGCTAATGTAGGTTAGGCTAGGTTAGGCTCGGTTAGGCTAGGCGCGGTTATGTTAGGTTAGGTTAGTTTGGGATAGGTTAGATGAGGTTTGGCTAGTTTAGATTAGGCTAGGCTAGGCTAGGCTAGGCTAGGAAACAGTAAGCTCTGTTAAGCTATTCTATGGTATGCTAGGCTATCCTCAGTTTTTGTAAGATAGACAAGGTTAGGTTAGGATTGGTTAGGCTACTCTGGTCTAGGGTATGCTATATTAGGCTAGGGTAGGCTAGGCTAGGCTTTGGTATTCTAGGCCGAGCTAGGCTACATTAGGCTATGTTAGGCTAGGTTAGGACATGTTAGACTAGGTTTACTAGGTTAGGCTAGGTTAGGCTATGTTAGGTTAGGTTAGGCTAGGTTATGCTAGGTTAGGCTAGGATAGTTAGGTTAGGCTACGATAGGTTAGGCTAGGATAGGTTAGGTTAGGGTAGGCTAGGCTAGGTTAGGTTGGGTTAGGTTATGGTAGGCTAGGCTAGGTTAGGTTAGGGTAGGTTAGGATATGTTATGTTATGCTAAGATAGCTCATGCTAGTTTATGCTAGCCTAGGTAGGATAGGCTAGGTTGGGTTAGGAAAGGCTAGGTTAGACTTAGCTAGGCTAGGTTAGGTTACATCACGGTAGTTTTTGTTACACTAGGTTATGTTGGGCGAAGCAAGGCTAGGTTAGTTTAGGTTAGGCTAGAATAGGATATGCTAGGTTAGGCTAGGCCCATGTAAGCTTGGCAAGGTAAGGTTAGGTTAGGTTATATTAGGCTAGGCAAGGCAAGGAAAGGAAAGGCTAGGTTAGGCTAGGGTAGGGTAGGTTATATTAGGCTAGGGTAGGCTAGGATACATTAGGTTAGTCTTGGCTAGGGTAGGCTAGGCTACATTAGGTTAGTCTAGGCTAGGCTAGGCTACATTAGGTTAGCCTAGGCTAGGGTGGCTAGGTAAGCCTAGGATAGGTTACTCTAGGCTAGGCAAGGCTATGTTAGTCTTGGCTAGACTATCTAGGTTAGGCTACATTAAGGATAGTTTAGGCGAGGTTAGGATAAGTTAGGCTCTATTAGGCTAGGCTATGGTAGGCTAGGTTAGGGTAGGTTAGGCTCGACTAGGCTAGGCTAGGTTGGGTTCGGTGAGGTTAGGCTAGGTTAGGTTAGGGTATGCTAGTTTAGGCTAGGATAGGTTATGTTTGGTTAGTCTAGGCTAGTATATGTTATGTTAGGCTCAGATAGGCTATGTTAGGCTAGCCCACCATAGGCTACAGTAGTCTAGGTAAGGTCAGGCTAGACTTGGCTAGGCTAAGTTAGGCTAGGCTAGATTAGGCTTGGTTAGGATAGGCTAGGGTAAGCTAGGTTATGCTACGGTAAGATATCCTATGTTCAACTAGGTTACGCTAGGTTAGGATAGATGAGGGTAGGCTAGTTTAGGCTAGGGTAGGCTAGATAGGAAAGGCTAGGGAAGGCTAGGTAAGGTAGGCTATGGTAGAGTAGGTATGATAGACTAGGATAGGCTATGGTAGATAGGTTAGGTATTCTAGTTAGGCTAGTCTAGGTTAAGTTAGGTTAGGCTAGCTAGGCTAGGCTAGGTAAGGTTAGTGGAGGGTAGGCTAAGCTAGGCTGGGTAGGGCTAGGTAAGGCTAGGCTTGGCTAGGCTAGGCTAGGCTAGGCTAGGTAAGGCTAGGCTAGGCTAGGATAGGTTAGGTTAGGTTAGGTAGGCTAGGCTAGGCTAGGTTAGGCTAGGTTATACTAGTTTAGCTTATTTTAGGATATGTTATGACATGTTAGGTTAGGTAGGCTAGGTAGGTTTGGTAGGCTAGGTTGGTCTCGCTAGGTTAAGTTCGTTAGGCTAGGTAAGCTAGGTAGATTAGGCTAGGTTAGGTCATGGTAGGTTAGGTTATGTAGGCTAGGCAAGCTGGAATAAGCAAAGCTAGGCTAGGATAGGTTAGGTTCAGCTAGGCTAAACTAGGATAGATTAGGCTAATTTAAGTTAGGCTAAGCTACCCTAGACTAGGCTTGGTTAGGTTAAGCTAGGTTATGTTAGGCAAGGTTAAGCTAGGATAGATTATTTTGGGTTAAGTTAGTTTAGGTTTGGTTAGCTTAGGTTAAGCTAGGTTAGGAGAGCTCAGGCCAGGCTCGGATACACTATGCTACACAAAGCTACACTAGGATAGGCTAGGCTAGGCTAAGCTATGGTACCCTACATTATGCTAGGCTATGGTAAGCAAGGTTAAGATATGTTAGGTTAGCCTAGGCTAGGGTAGGTTAGTTTAGGATACACTAGATTGGGTTGGGTTAGGATATGATAGGCGAGGGTAGGTTATGTTAGCTTAGGATATGCTAGTCTAGGCTAGGCTAGGGTAAGCTAGGCTAGGCTAGGTTAGGCTAGGTCAGGTCATGCTAGTCTAGACTAGGCTAGGCTAGGCTAGGCTAGGCAAGGCGAGTCTAGGCTAGTCTAGGCAAGGCGAGTCTAGGCTAGGCTAGGCTAGGCTAGGCTAGGTTAGGCTATCTTAGGTTAGAGACTTGGTGAGGTTAGGCTAGGCCAACTTAGGATATTCTAGGCTAGAAAAGGTTAGGTTAGGTTATGTTAGCTTAGGATAGGTTATGTTAGGTTAGGCAAGGGTAGGATACGTTAGATTACGGTAGGTAAAGATAGGCTAGGATAGGCCAAATTAGGTAAGGTTAGGTTAGGATAGGCTATGTTATGCTAATATAGGCTATCACACGCTAGGTTAGGCTAGATTAGGTTATGTTAAGTTAGGTTAGGCTAGGTTAGGCTAGGGTAGGGTAGTGTAGGTTAAGTAAGGTTAGGGTAGTCTAGGTGAGGTTAGGTTATATTACGATGGTCGAGACTACATTAGGTTGGCATAGGTTAGGTATGTCAAAGTTAGGTTAGGATAGGCCAGGCCAAACTAGACTACACTAGGCTAGGATAGGTTATGCTTGGTTAGGTTAGACAAGGTTAGGTTAGTTTAGGCTAGGCTAGGTTAGGATAGGTTAGGTTAGGAAAGGTAAATATATGTTAGGTTAGGTTAGGAAAGGGTAGGTTATGTAAGGCTATGATAGCTTAGATTAGGGCAGGTTAGCTTAGGCTAGATTAGGCTAATTATTCTAGGCTAGGTTAGGATAAGTTATTTTATGCTAAGATAGGCTAGGTTAGGCTATGCTATAGTAGGGTAGGTCAGGTAAATGTAGGCTAGGTTAGGTCAGGTGATGCTATGTTAGCCATGTTTAGGCTTGGTTAGGGTGGACTATGTCAAGTAATTCTATGTTTGGTTAGGATAGGGTAGGCTTTGCTAGGTTAGGCTAGGCTAGGTTATCATAGAGTAGGCTAGCCCAATTCTAGCTAGATTAGGTTAGGCTAGACTATGCTTGGCTATGGTATGCATGTCAACACTAGGTTATGTAAGGTTATTGTATGCTATGGTAGTCTAGGCTATGCAAGGCTACGATAGGATAGGTTAGTCTAGGCTATGTAAGGCTCTAATAGGACAAGGTAGGCTAGTGTAGTCTATTTTATGTTAGGCTAGGATAAAGTAGTTTAGTGTATGCTAGTCTATGCTAGGCTAGTTTAACCTATGCTCGGTTAGTTGAGCTTACATTAGAATAGGCTAGGATAGGTTAAGGTAGGCTATGCTAGGCTAAGCTAGTTTAGGTCTAACTAGCCTCAATTACGATATGCTATTCTAGGCTAGGATAGCTTAGAATAGGCTAGGTTAGGCTACGCTAGGTTTGTTTAGACAAGGCTAGGCTATGATAGTTTAGACTAGGCTACGCTATGATAGTTTAGACTAGGTTAGTTAATCTATTGTAGGCTAAGCTCAACTATGCTAAGCTAGGTTAGTCTAGGACAATCTAAGAAAGGATAAGCTAGGCTAGGGTAGACTTGGTTATCCTAAGCTAGTTTAGGCTAGGCAACCTACGAGAGTCTAGGCAACATTAGGCAAGGCTAAGCTAGGCGAGTGTAAGTTAGGCAAGGCTAGGCTAGTCCATAATTTTTTAGACTAATTGGTTAGGCTAGTTTAAACTAATCTATGTTACAATATGCTAAGCTAGGGTAGGATATGCTAGATTATGCTAGGTCAAGGTAGGCTTGGCTAAGTTAGAGTAGGCTATGCTATGCTAGGCCAGGCAAGGCTAGTTCACGATAGGTTAGGAAAGGATATTTTAGGAAACTTTAGGCTGTGCCTGGGTAGGCTAGGTAAGGGTAGGTTAGGAAATGTTGGTCTAGTTTATGCTAAGCTAGGCTAGGCTAGATTAGGAAAATTCAGGATGGGGTAGGCTGGGATAGGCGAGGGTATGTTATTCTAAGCTAGGCTGGGCTATAGTAGCATAGGCTGGATTTTGCTACGGTAGGCTCTGATTAGGTTGGATAGGATAAGGAAATCTATGCTAAGCTAAGCTAGTTTTTGCTAAGCTATGGTTGGCTAAGCTACGGTAATCTAGGATAAGATAAGCTAGCAATGGCTAGGCTAGGAACAGTTATGGTAGGTTAAGGTAACATTAGGCTTGTTTTCCCTAGGCTAGGCTAGTTTATGTTAGGTTAGTATATGCTAGGCTAGGGAATGTAAGGACAACCTAGGCTAGGCTAGGCTAAAATAGCATATTAATGTTAGGTCATGATACTTTGTGCTAGTTTAGGCTACATTAGGCTACATTAATCTATGCAAGGTTAGGATAGGTTAGGTTATGTTACATTAGGCTAGTTTAGGCTAGGCTAGCTTAGGGAAACATAGTTCAAGATAAGTTAGGCTATAGTGTAAAAAATAAACTATTATCTTCCTATATTTGATGAAATATGATCCATATTCCACTCCACCATAGTCTCAAATAAATTGAAACATTTCTTATAGTTATCCAACGCTATCAAAGAAAATGAAGCCATGAGGGAATTCATCATCAACAAATTTACGATGGAGTGATGAAGGCCATTATTTTTCATCAAATCAAAGTCAACATTTTACATGGTCTATTTTTCTATCTCATCTCTATTCTCACACTCCCATGAGTTTTAGTCTCCCATGAGTACTTGTAAGTGTTAGGATATTCCGACACACAGGAAATAGTTAATTATAAATTGGTATAGTGTAGAGTTAGGTAAAATGTGTTTCTTTACTATGTACCTTTATAACTTACAACGTGATGGTCATGATATGTTTTAGACATGAAGTCATCTAACAATTTATTCTCTCATTGGTATTACCGATACTTGATCGATGGCTTAACACCTGATTGCTCCATGATCTCTATTTAAAGAGAATGGAGGGTCATTTGTAGGGTGACCATGCATGAGAGAAGTTTATGTAAATTTTCATTCTTTTATTAATAAATTTCTTGAAGTGGTCACATTGTGCTAGGTCGTGGACTGTTTCTTTCTTTGAGGGTTAAACCACATCAAGAATACTGGTATATTCATTTTTGATCTCCTTGTTAGCGGTGTCCTCTAGTGTTCTATCTGAGAAACTTACCTTATACGTTCCTACATGCTATTAAATCTATTTGAGGGTTGCATCCATTGGTGAACCAAATCTGAAGTTGATATAACTGCATTCCACTGTCGTTTCCTAGATTTACTATCTCTGAATGCTTTTGGGCTAAGAGGAATACACTACTATGTTAGGAGCATCCGTTCCAGTGAGGAACCCCTTCCGTTTCACACTAAAAGGATTCCAGTATCCCTACCTACATCAGTTTTAAGATATGGAGGTATACAATTTTTTATGCATTTTTAGTTATTCATCTCTCTATTTATTTCAAGTTATTTATTTGTCTATCTTTTATTATTGGATCTATACCTTTCATTTATGTGTATTCTCTTTTCCCCGTGACTCTGTGGGATCTGGGCAAATCAGAAACAGAAATGAAGTATTTTTCACATGCGTATGTTCTTTTCTATTGTGCCTTACTGTGAACTTGGAAAATCGGAAACATGAGGAAAATATTTTGTTTCCGGTGAAAGAACTTCAAGCCATAAGGTTTGGTTTTTTTTTTGTATGTTCATGTTGTGTTGTGTGGTTTTTTGTTTTCTACGAAAAAACATCTTTTTCAAGTAGGCAACCACCCCAAAGTTTTAGTGACTAAAAAAAAATAAAAAATCCCTTCCTCTTTTCTAAAAATTACTAACATGTTATACTAGCTCACTTGGTACAAAGTTACTTTCTGAGAATAGAGGTCTTGAGTTCAAGTCTTTCTTATTGTTGAGTTACTTTTTCAAAAAACACATGTAACTTATGTTTTAATATTTCTTTATGTAAAAGTGTTCTCAGCCATTATAAAAAGTGAGTCACGCATAATTCTAAATTCTCTTTATTTTTTAATTAAGTTACGATTTAGTAAGTAGATCATAAAGTACCATTGTAAAGGTGACTTTCACTTATTTATAAAAGTGGGTCACATAAATTTTTTTTAAAAGTGATCTAATTAGATTTAGTTTGTAAAGTGGGGTGATTTTTTTAAATGTGACGTTATCATTCATTGTCGTACATTCATGCACTTCGTCAGCATCTTCAACAAATTTTCTTCAAAAAGACATAACATCTTCATCCGGAAGCCGTTTTCAAAGCCATTTTTTTAGTCGGCCTACATTTTTGAGATCTTTCCATTAGAACAATCAGTTTTAGCATCTACACCTTCAGTTTCTGTTAGAACTGAAATTCCATGCCAAGCTATTCTTGACAGGACAAAATACTTCCAATGGTGGTCCGACATTATGAATTTAATTATAAGTAAAGGTCTTTACAGAATAGCCTCAGGTGAAGAAACTAAACCTAAACCTAAGAATGAAGATAAGGCAGCCAAATGGGAAAATAGGAAAGATCAAGCATGTGGGTTGATAGGGATGTCTATTTCTTCTGACCTTACATTCCATATCAGAGAACTTGATACCCCTAATGAAGCAATGAAATAACTCACTAATGTTTTTGGAATTAGAGTTCATCAACTTGAAAATGATTTTCTTACATGCATGGCTTAGAATAATCTAAATGTTTGATTATATCATTTAGGGAATCGTCCCCTAATTGTTTTGCATGCACCCAAGTCTCATGCTATTAGTTATCCCACACCTTAATTTATATATGGCCACCTCATGAAGTTAATTTCATATAAACATTAATGAGATCATTAATATAAATGTCCTTTCATTATCAACTCAAACAAATGTTGCCACATTTCTTATGTACAATGGTCACAATTAAATTCTAATCATAAGTAAAAATAGCTCCATGGCCCAGGTAATACAACCACCTACTAAGCCTCTTCTTTTGGAGGCAATAAGAGTCTCAAGCATGACTATTTACCTTAACAAGGGATTACATATACCAATACTACATAAGATCTACACATTGATCCTTTAACATCCTAAATTAGAATTTCATTTTTATGCCAAAATTGTCACTTGCAACCATATAACATTATCTCATAAATTTCGTGACCATAGGTAAATCTATTCATCTATAACAGTGAGATGTAATTCCTTCAATTATTCTAATTGCTAGAATATTTATACAAATTCTTTCATAAGCTAAATGAGATTAAGACATAAAAGGAAGAAACATCATACACACATTCCACACGTCTGACACCAACTGAATCTCACTTGGAGGGAGGACCACCACCACCCAACCATGAATCACCTCTAACTCCCTCGAGCCGAAGATCTTGCCAATGATCAACTATCCTCAATTGACCAATGCACTGGATATTTAATATGTTCTTTCACGATTTAGTTACCATTATTGGCGTCTCGCTTTATGGATTTTTCCATTTGACTAGGTCTTATGTGGAAAAGCTCATATTTATCTCCCATGATGCTTTTCCACATAAAATATTGCCTTTTTCTCACCCAAAGCTTTTATATCCGATGGATCTTTATCTCCCATCCATCCGATGTATATCCAATCCATCCAAGCTTATCTAGAATCACATCTATAAGATTATCTTGAAAGACTCATCTCTATCCCATTCCTCATGAGATTGACAATCATCTCCTCTCTCTTGGTGCTCCACCCTCCAAGTAATTTATTTTATTAATCTATTTAATAATACATTTGCTTCTCACATTACATATCGCCTATCTTTCCTCACCTTAGGTGTAGAATAGTTTAACCCACAAAGGAGTGTATCAAAGATAGCTTTCCTCAGCTTAGGTCTACAACCTTTAACACACAAGGGAGGATATCATACCTAGCTTTAACTTAGCTTAGGTTTACAATAATGTAGTACATGAGGGAGGGGTGTTACAGTCTCTCCCTTCTTCACTTTGTGAGCAATGAATATCTTCATCCACCTACTTCCACGCCTATTTTTCTTATCTCTCTCACTTTTCAACTCTTATTCACTATCTACCCTCAAACACTAACTCATTCTTCCCTAACTCCCAACCCTTGTCTCTATTTATTTCCCTATTTATCTTTCTTGGCCCCTCTATCTCCATATCTCTCGCCTTGCCATTACCTACCCAGCATAACGCAATTTAATTTCCAATGTGTCAAGAAAATAGTTGTAGAAATGCACACCGACTTTTAGAGATACAAATGTGCATTTGATTTTATTCGTAGGAATCTTCATACGTTTTTGCAAGAAAAATTTCCATTCATTTTAGTGCTAGAAACATGGACACATATTTTCAGATTTAAATTTCTCCAAGCGAGAATATTATCTACGTGATGATTTGGATTCATTAGATAGAGTTGTAGGTTGAAAAACACATTTGTATGGGCTACAAATACTTGGAGAAATCACGTTTTTGTGAAAAAATGTATCTATATATATATCATAGACGTTAGCTTTCTACAAGTTCAAAAAGCATATTTTCCTTGAAGCTACATACACATATTGATTCAATTAGGAAAATATATATTATAGTATATATATATTATATCTATATATATATATATATATATATATTATATATTATTATTATATATATATGCAACTTTTATTTCTCTTCTCATCGATTGGGCCTTAGATCTGCAAATATTCTCTTTACTGTGGTTTATAGATCTACGACTCTTCACTTCTCTTTGGAAATCTTCTATGGCTTCTCTTCGACAATATTTTATACTTAGCAGGAGAGCATTCTTCAGATGGCTCAAAACTTCACAAAATTAGTTGTTGGCTCAGTTCCGTCCCCCTCTGGGGGGCTAACTTCTACCCATATCGTCAGTGAAGCCCCAACTCCCATTGTCCATGTGGTCCAGGCCTCACTCAATGAGGTTTTGAAGTTCTCTAAAAGTGCCCTAATCTGTCGATTCAATGGTTTTTGGCCGTGGCTAATAGCTCTCCACAGTTGGATCTCGGAGGTATGGAAGCCTCTAATTCCTGATGCAATTAATATCTACCCCTGTGCTAGGGGTTTCTTTATAGTAGATTTTGAAAATCTTGAAATCAGAGAATGTATTCTAGATTTTGGCCCTTGGTTCTGGGAAAAATCAAGCCTATTCATGAGGCCATGGAACCCATCATTCGATCCCTCAACAACAGTTATAGCCTCAACACTAGTTTGGGTGAGATTGCCAAACCTACCCTTGCATCTGTGGAATTTCTCTTCGCTAAAATCCATTGGAAATGAAATTTGGAAATTTCACCGTAGGTGCCCAGAAACAAACGAATACGCAAAAACCACCTATGCATGCATCTGTGTGGAAATGGACTTCAATGATGGATTCTCGGCTGAAATACAACTTACAAATAAAAACTATGTGTGGAATTAGAAACTCGATTATGAAAGTGTCCTCTTCAGATGTTGATCTTTCTTTGAGATAGGCCACCTAGCCAAAAATTGCCCAAAAGCCTCCCAGAAAAATTTTGCTAGAAAAAATCACCACAGATCTACATGGTGGGAACGAGCAAAAAAAGAACACTACACTGTCATCAAAGAAGAATACTCTAAAGAAAACTCTGAATCACAAGAAATTGGGCAAGAAATAAACAACTCTCAAGGCAAGCATGGGGAAAGCCTCACCCAACAATGAATGTGTGAAATCGACAACCCCTCAAGAATCAATAGTTATGAGGGTTAAAATACCACACAAAACAATTCTTCATTTAACAACAAAGTAGATCTCCTAGACCAAACTTCTTCTTCAACTATCTTCAAAAGGATGAACACAATAGATTGTGAAGCTAAGACACCAATGCGCCAAGAACTAGAAGAGATGAAGGATATGCAAGATAAATAAAGTTGGAAGACCATAGAGAAAAAAATAAAGCTACAACACCAATCTCACCAAGAAAGACGAGGAGCCAGACAATTAGAAACTAAGAAAGAAAATTATAGGTCCGATAGACCAATTTGGTTTCAATGGACGTTAACCATCATCATCATCATCAT
>APFE031210470.1:107530-119565 GCA_000404065.3 Pinus taeda | reverse complement strand
GAAATGAGCGAATGTCATAAGATATGGGGGCTCTAGATCTGATAGAGGAGATTGTGCTCAATGGAGGAACCAGATTTGACCAGGGATTAAGCTTCGGCATAAAGAATTCTAAAGTCCAATTTGATGCTGAGATGTCTGGTGAGTCATACCACAACGTAACCAGGAAACTGAACCGATGAGGAAGAGCTAGAACAGTTCACGAGAGGAAAGGTGGCCACTGCCTATGAGCCGTTGACGATGATGTAGAGACAAGAAAATCCAAGCGATCCAACAGGGGCAGAAGAAGAATTGAACAATCAGGGACAAATTGGCTTTAAAGCCATGAACAAATAGAGAGTAGAGGACACACCGAGAGGAGAAGAGAATGAGGACAGAGAAAAGAAGAGACGGTAAAGCAAGAAGCAGAAAGGCAGAAGGCCAAGCTGACCTGTAGCATAAGGCAGCATCGAGCAGACAGAAAGCTTGAGAGGTTCAAGCTATCCCTGAGAGGATCTGTCGAGAATTGAGCACCACATTGGGCTTTTTCCATTAAAGACCAGGGAGGTCAAGATCTGGTAAGAAAAAGAGTCTGTGCACTCCAAGTGGCTTGTGGGATCCAGAACCACCCTACCAAACATTATCTATTTTAGGAAACTCGAATTGAGCTCCTCATTGTAAATATATGCTTTAAAGACACAATAAAAGAAGGCCACCACTAAAAGCTGGACCAGCGATGTAGCCCTGGAGGATAGGGTGAACTCCTTATTAAATCTGTTGTGATCATGTATTTTCTTACTGTGTTTCTCTTACTGTTTTCCATTTTCCAGTGTCTGTGTATTTTGCAATCTGATCAATCCATTAACTAAAATAACATAGAAACACACCAACACATGAGTCTATAATACCTTCATTCATTAATAACTTAACTAAGGTCACTCAAGTGTGATTTTCGGATCAAGTGGTATCAGAGCTTTAGACTATTAAGGTTAGACAAGCTTGTGTTGGTTTGGTTGTTGAATACTAAATATATCATAGCTCAAATTAGGAGAAGGGGAGTTGGTCGAAACTAATACTAAAATTGGGAGAGTCTACCCTTGGAAGACAATGTCAAAGGAAGGTCCTGTGGGGCCAGACCCTCAATTCTTAGATAGTTTCCTAGCCATAAAGTCCATGGTGGAAGAAATGTATAGGGACTTTAGAAAACATAAGGATGAAGATTCATTAGGCTCTAAGCAAGACAAAGGAGAAGATGCATCACATTCCTATGACCACTCAAAAGGAAAAGGGAAATAGGAAAGCTTTCTCACACCTCCTGATAGCCCTAAAAAGAAAGCATCTTTTATCAAACTAGATGTTAAATTTGATATACCTGTATATGATGGAGAGTTGAATTCAGAAAAGTTGGATAATTAGATTAGACAAATTGGTGTTTATTGTAGAGTGCAGAATATCGACTCAGACAAGATCAAGATTCAGCTGGAAAGTCTACACCTTGGAGGCACTGCCTTACTTTGGTGAGAAGGCAAAACCCAAGCTAACATGAAAAGACATGGTGAGACCATCTCTGTCTGGAGTAAATTTGTTTCTACAATCAAAAAGAAGTTCTATCCTTTGGCCAATATGCAACAAGCCATGATGAGTTGGCAGACTCTTCGACAGTTGAAAAGGAAAAGTGTGCAAGGGTACACTCAAGAATTTAGAAAGAGAGCATTGATTCTAGGAATCTCATTAGACTCATCAGGGACTCTATTGACGTACATTGGTGTTCTACATAGCTACATGAGGCACACCATACTCATGTTTAATCCCACTAGTATAGATGAGGTATCTGTACAAGCTACTCATCTAGAACCTAGAGGAAAGAATGGAAGTCCAGAAGTTTGGGGACCATCCCAACCCACTGCAAGCAAAATCAAGGAGAAAAGAAATCAGAAATGGAAAGCAAGGAAGGCTAACACTGCATAGAAAAGTAAGGCTTCATGCACTGGGCATGATGATAAGCATTATTGGATTCTGCATTCAGAGTTGAGAACTAAGAAGTTTGAAGACAAGAAGAAGAAGACTGTTGTAGCTATTCTGAAAGATTTGGGGTCAGACTCGAGAGATGAAACAACCATTGCAGCCACAGTTATAAGAGGTAATAATTCTGAAGCATCTACTAATAATTCTGCACAATCTACCATTGATGAATAAAATGAGAGAAAAAGACATGAACCTTTTCATATTTGAGTTATTTCCAAACATCAAAAGATTGATACTTTGTTTGATAGTGGCTCACAAGTAAATTTAATTTCTGAAGCAATTGTAAATAAGTTGGGATTAGTAACTACACCTCTCAAGAAACCATACCCATTAGGATGGTTGAATGATGAAACAGAACTACAAGTGACTAGACAGTGCAAACTCAAGTTTTCTTCTGGGTCAGCATTTGTAGATGAGGTTGAGTTAGACATAATTCCTTTGTATATATGTGGAATTGTTTTAGTAAGTCCTTACTTGTATGATAGGAAAGTTATTTTCTATATAGCTGAGAACAAGTATCTACCTGTGAAATATGGAATCAAATACTTTTTAAGAGCTCATAAGCTCAAGAATAATTATACTCTCATAAACTCAGGGAAGATGAAAAGAATGATAAATTCATGCAAACAATTCTCACTGATGTTTGTAAAGGAAAAGAAACCTGATAAAACCAATATATTTGAGGGTTTTAATGCTAAACAACAAGCTAATTTAGAAAACGTTGTTTCAAGAAGTTAAAGGTCTGCTACCCAAAAAGGAAATAGTGCATGATATTATTTTGCAACAAGATGCTCCATTTCCTAACATTGGAATGTACAGGTTGTCTTCTTTAGAGAATGTTGAAATCAAGAAGCAGTTGCAGGAGTTGCTTGAGAAAGGGTTCATTAGACCTAGCACATCACCATGTGGGTCACCAATCGTTTTGGTGAGAAAGAAGGATGGCTCATGGAGAATGTGCATTGATTACCTAACACTCAATAAGATAACAATAAAAAATCGTTATCCCCTTCCTCACATAGATGATCTTTTAGATCAATTGAAGGAAGTTGTTTATTTCTCCAAGCTATACTTGCACAATGGATACCATCAAGTCAGAGTTACAGAACAAGATGCATGGAAGACTGCTTTCAAAACAAAGCAGGGATTGTATGAGTGGTTTGTTATGCCTTTTGGCTTTACTAATGCTCATGCTATTTTCATGAGATTAATGAATGATGTACTCAGACCTTTTCTCGATGATTTTTAGCAAAACGTAGGAAGAACACTTAAAGCATGTTAAGCAGACACTAGATGTTTTGAAAAGAGAAGAAGTTCATGTTAAACTCTCAAAATGTGAATTTGGCAAAACAAATCTAAATTATTTGGGTCACATAGCAGGGGGTGGTGAATTGAAGATAGATCCCTCTAAGGTGGCAGTCATTGTGAACTAACCAAAACCCAAATCTGCTACAAAAGTTAGAAGCTTCTTAGGAGTAGCACAATATTAGAGGAAGTTTATTTCTAACTTTTCCTTACTTGCAGCTCCCTTACATGCTTCAACGAGATTGAACAAGGTGTTTCAGTGGGGAGGCAAACATAGAAAGCCTTTGACACGTTGAAAGAAAAGATTAGTACAACACTTGTACTAGCACTGCCTGATTTTCAAAGACCATTTGAGATCCAAACAGGTGCCATTGACTATGCCATGGGAGAAATGTTGACATAGCATGGTAAACCCATATGTTATCATTCTGAGACTTTTAATCTTGCAGTAGTTAACTATCCTACATATGATGAAGAATTGTGTGCATTAGTACAGAGTGTGAAAAAGTGGAAACATTGCTTAATGGGAAAAGAGATAGTAATACCTATTGATCATCAACCACTTCAATATCTACACTCCCAAACTAAGTTGCAGCAATCATGACACCATAGATGGATGGGTTTTCTACAACAGTTTCATTTAGTCATCAGATATAAAAAGGGAATACATAATAAAGTTGCAGATATGTTATCTAGACCCATTATAAATGCATCTACTATTCTTAAGAATAATTTTGTGCCACATGAAACCTACATTGAACAATATGCTCAAGATATAGACTTCAAAGATGTATATGCAACTTTAAGTCAAGGCAAATGAGTAGAAGAATTGGATTATCATGTAAAGGACTGACTCTTATACCATTATGTGAAGTTATGAATTCCACCAACTAAAAGAGTAAAGATAATTAGAGAAGCACACACTTCTCTGATATCAGGTCACTTTGGGGTAAGTAAAACAGTTGCACAACTGCAAAGATCTTGTTATTAGCCAAAAATGAATGAGACAATTTCTAGATATGTAAGAGGGTTTACTATGTGTGCTAAAATCAAGCCCGACAATAGAAAACTAGGCTTATACACTCCATTACCAGTTCCTTCTCACCCTTGGGAAAGTGTTTCCATGGGTTTTGTTGGAGGACTGCCTAAATCTAGGAAAGGTCATGATTATCTATGTGTTTTTGTGGATAGGTTCAACAAAATGTGTACTTTAATACCTTTTAATAAACATATTACAACTGAATAAATTGCAAAACTATTTTTTGAACATGTACGAGTTCATTTTGGATTACCCACTTCCATTGTATCTGATCGAGACACCCGATTTGTGGGGAAGTTTTGGTCAATTCTATCGGAACTGATGGACACCAAACTGAAGAAGAGCACAACTTTTCATCCACAAACTGATGGCCAAATAGAAGTAGTCAACATGACACTGATCTAGTTGCTTAGAGGATATTGTAGCAAACATTCTAAGGTTTGGGATGAACATTTGTGTTATGTGCAACATGCTTACAATAAAGTAAAACATTCTTCGACACAAAGATCTCCTTTTGTGACCTATTTTGGTTTCACCCAAAGGTCTCCTTTGGATTTTGTCTTTGGTAAAGATACCACAGTTGAGGGACATAGTGATGTGGACAGGGCAACTGGGTTCATTGAACGAATCAAAGAAATCCACCAAGCAGTATAGGAACAGCTGAAAAAGAGCCAAGCCAAATACAGGCTAGGCATGACAAGCATTGGGTGGAGCATAGTTTCCAAGTTGGTGACAAAGTCTGGCTATACATTAGCAAGGACACGATGCAAGGTGAAGGTAAAAAGCTAATGCTTATCAGGTATGGACCTTTCAAAATACTTGAGAAGATTGGTGAGAATGCTTTGTGCCCTGATCTACCAGTTTACATGCACATCTACTCAATTGTAAATGCAGATTGCTTGAGATTGTTTGAACCCTCTCTAATTGAGGATTCCAAAGAGCAGAGTCAATTGCCTTCTAGTGATGACCTGCTACCGGAATATATTAATCAATTGCAGGAAGACATAGCTTTGGACAGGAAGGTGAGGACGATGCGCAAAGGAGATGTTGAGTACCTCAAAGTAGGGTTCAAGGGTTCAAAGTTGAGTAGTGCAAAATGGATAGAGATTGGATGAGTGAGACATTTGTACCCTCACTTAGTTGATGCTTGAAAACTAACTTTTGGTGGTCCAAAAGCTTTTTCAGTGGGAAGGCTATGACCCGAATTGGATCCATGAAAAATAATCAAGATGACATGACTATATCAAAATAGGATGAGTCTAGGTTCAGACTCGAAATGTCGACCATAAAATATGAACACTATGGAAAATCCAAACTCCTTTCAGACTTCAAATTTGTGAACAAAGAGTAATCAGGAAGACCTTTGACAGTGGCAGTTTGTAGCCAGTGAGGAACGACAAGGACCTCAGTCAAAGTACGATGAAACATCAAACATTGCCAGGCTTCTTCCTCGCTTCTTCATTTTGTGTTTCGTTGGAACGCTTCCTATTTGTGTGTCTCTCGGCTTTGGGCGTCTAGGTCCAAGGTCGTGTTTGTCTCTTTGTGTTTTGTATCTATAATTTGATATACGAGGATGATGGTTTGAAGGAGAATTGGATTTGGGAGTAACAGAGAAAACTGGATTGGAGGAGAATTGCATTTGGGAGCAACAGAGAAGGCTGCTCTGTACTTACAAGTAAGATAAGCTCAACCGAATATCATTATTATTGCCCAAATTTGTTTCTCAATGAATTCCTAGCGTTTTATTTTAAATTATATTGATGGGCTTGGTTTGAAACCATTTATTTTCGTTTTTAATTACTGGTGCGGAAGAGTCCAATATATATGAAAGGTTTGAATTATAGATTTGAATTCGAGCAAATATAATTCATATTAAATTTTAATTTCTTGCAGAAGCCAAGGAGCTGCTTGTACCATGTTTTGGCATATTTTTGTGTTTGTGGATGCACTTTGTGGGTATGTTGGAAGTGAAGCTCTCTACAAGTGCTGCAGACAATACACATCATGGAATACGCATTGCACTAATCATGGAATACCCGTTGCTGGACAAATATATTTCTTCAGCATTTACTTTTGCCATGGTGAATGTAGTTTCTTTTGCCAATTTGTAAGGGCGCAACATCCAGGTACTCATGCTTATAGATAGATAGATATCAATATTTTATAATTCCATACTCGTAAAAGAATTAATCACGGTAGTTGGTGAATAATTAATGAAGGTTCATTCATCCATTTTCTTATCTGTTGTAGAATACTGTGATTAAATTTCCATTTAGCAAAATATATCATGACTTGAATCCCATTGCGTGAATCATCTGCCATCGCTCGGACCCTTTCCTTCACTGCGGGAGAAATGAACATCAAGCGAAGGGCGGAAGGGTAGACGGAGGCAGTCAGGCTGCTTAAGGCTTTACATTTTTTATGGTTTCATTTAATGGTTTCATGGATATCAATGGTTCCTGTATAATGGTTTCCTATATAATGGATATCTATCTTTTTCTTTCTCTGTGTGAATTAATTTCAGAGTTTCTTATTAAATTTTCTCCGAAGGGTTTAGGATTGAATTTCCTCTGTTCTCCTTGGGGCTTAGCTTTCCTCCATTATGAAATAAAGCGTAAGGGTATTTATTTTAAATTATGGCGATGAATGTTCCTCGTAATGGTATGTATTGCAAGCTTCCCTTAATTTATGTGCCTATTTATGTGCCTTTTTATTTCTCTTTGTGCATTTGTTTCAGAGATCATGATTCAACTCTTCTATCATTTCTCTTTGCCTTGTAGGGCTTCTAGTTCACTTTCCTCTCTTTGCCTTGGACAATTTGGGTTGGCTTTCCTGTTTATATTTGAATTTTTTTTTAGATCCAAACTATTCTATCATTTCAGCCATGTCTTTGCCTTGAGTTGACTTTCCTCTGTTTTCCTTGGACAATTTGGGTTCGCTTTGCTGCTTTATTTGAATTTTGCTTTTAATTCAGATCCTGATGGCCATAGCACTCAAACGAAACCCGAATACACGAGAGTTGAGTTATCAAAGATTCTAGATGCCCCGATGGCTTCTCCGCACTTACAAGTAAAATATCGTTGTTCCAGCGCTCTTTCATCTTCGAATACATGCTTGACTTTGTTAGAGGGTTTGAAATTGATGTTATATATATAATTGGTATATGTTAGAGATTTCTATTGATTTAGAAATCAAATTTGTGTATGTGTTTTTTCTTATGTTGTTATGGCTAGGCTAGGTTAGGCTAGGCTATGCTAGGTTAGGTTAAGCTAGGCTAGGCCAAGCTATGCTAAGCTAGGCCAAGCTATGCTAGGCTAGCCTACGCTAGGCCACGTTAGGACAGGGTAACCCAAAGTAGGCTAGCTTAGTCTAGGCTAGGCTAGGCTGGGTTAGGCTAGGTTAGGTTAGGCTAACTTAAGGAAGGCTCGGTTAGGAGACTTTAGGATATGCTAGGTTAGGCTAGGTTGGAATGGGCTATGCTAGGTTAAGCTCAGTTAGGCTAGGCTACATTAGCCTAGGCAAGGCTAGATTAGGCTAGGCTAGGCCATGTAGGTTGAGCGTAGGTTAGGCTAGGTTAGGGGAGGTTGGGTTAGGCTAGGCTAGGTTAAGCTAGCCTAGGTTAAGTTAGGCTAGGCTAGGCTAGGTTATGTTAGGTTATGTTAGGATAAGTTAGGTTATGTAGGCTAGGTAGATCTAGTAGGCTAGGCAAGCTAGGTAGGTTCACTAGGCTAGGTAGGCTTGCTAGGCTAGGTAGGCATGGAAGGTTAAGTTAGGTAGGCTAAGCTAGGCTAGGGTAGGATGGGCTAGGATATACTAGGTTTGGCTAGGCTAGGTTAGCTTAGGTTAAGCTAGACTAGCCTAAGCTAGGTTAGGCTAGGTTAGGTTGGGCTAGGTTTGCCTAGGTTAGTTTATGTTAGGTTAGGCTAGGTTAGATAAGGTAGGCTAGGCTAGGCTAGGTAAGGTAAGCTAGGCTAGGCTAGGTTATGTTAGGTTATGTTAGGTTATGTTAGGATATGTTAGGTTAGGTAGGCTAGGTAAATCTAGTAGGCTAGGCAAGGTAGGTAAGTTCATTAGGTTAGGTAGGTGTGGTAAGGTTAGGTTGGGTAGGCTCAGCTAGGCTAGGGTAGGATAGGCTAGACTATGCTAGGTTTAGCTAGGCTAGGTTAACTTAGGTTAAGCTACACTAGCCTAAGCTAGGTTAGGTTAGGTTACGTTAGGTTAAGCTAGGTTTTCCTTGGCTATGTTAGGCTAGGCTATGTTATGTAAGGTTGGGGTAAGTTAGGTTAGGTTAAGCTAGTCTATTTAAGCTTAGGCTAGGCTACACTAAGCCATGCTACCTGAGGTTAGGCTACCCTGTGTTAGGCTAAGAAATGATAGGCTACCTTAGGCTGGGCTAGGCAAACCTAAGCTAAGCGAAGCTAGGCTAGGCTATGCTAGGCTAGGCTAGGTTACACTAGTCTAGGTTAGCGTATGCAAGAAAGATTTGGCTGGGCTACACTAGGTTCTTCTTGGCAAGGTTAGGATGAGCTATGTTAAGGTTCGCTTGGCAAGGGTGGGCTAGTTTAGGTTTGGATAAGTTAGGCTAACTTAGGTTTGGCTAGGCTACCATAGCCTAGGTTTGACTAAGCTAGGCTAGCATAGGCTAGATTAGGCTAGGCTAGGTTACACTAGATTATGCTAGGCCAGGTTAAGCTAGGGCAGGCAAGGGTACATTAGGTAGGTAGTCTAGGTAAGATTGACTAGTGTAGTCTAGGCTAGGTAGGTTAGGTAAACCAGGTAGGCTAGGTAGGCTTGATCCGAATTGGATCCATGAAAAATAATCAAGATGCCATGACTATATCAAAATAGGACATACTTCGAATTTGTGAACAAAGAGCGATTAGGAAGACCTCTGACAGTGGCAATTTGTAGCCAGTGAGGAACGCCGAGGACTTCGGTCAAAGCGCGCTGATGAAGGCCCATGGACATCGTGGAGGAGGCAAAATTGCACTTGGGAAGCCCAGATTGGGAAAAGGACGAATGGCCACAGAAACAACCTCCCTTCCCTGCATCAGAAACATGCATCACTAGGAAAAACCCATCGAGAAGGAAAAATCCCCAAAGCGCTTGGTCTCATGGAAGCCGCGAAAACTGTGGGGAAAACGCTAAGGCGAAAGGCGGCTCTCAAACTCCAAAACTGGTAGTATATCAGGGGCATCCTTGGGCAGTAAGCGTATTTGGAGAAAAGCGAGCAATTCCATTCAGTGCCCGATGCGTGGTAGGCAGATGAGAGAGAAAACAATTGCTTATTATGTGCTAACGGTCGAGCGAGTCAGTCGCGCGAAATGAGCGAATGTCATAGGATCTGAGGGCTCTAGATCTGACAGCAGAGATTGTGCTCAATGGAGGAACCAGATTTGACCGGGGATTAAGCTGCGGCATAAAGAATTCTAAAGTCCGATTTGACGCTGAGATGGCAGGTGAGTCATACCACAACGTAACCAGGAAACTGAACCGACAAGGAAGAGCTAGCACAGTTCATGAGAGGATAAGTGGCCAGTCCCTGTGAGCCGTTGATGATGATGTAGAGACAAGAGACTCCAAGCGAGCAACAACAAGCAATCCAACGGGGGCAGAAGAAGAAGTGAACAATCAGGGACAAATTGGCTTTAAAGCCATGAAGAAATAGAGAGTAGAGGACACACCGAGAGGAGAAGAGAATGAGGACAGAGAAAAGAAGAGACAGTAAAGAAAGAAGCAGAAAGACAGAAGGCCAAGATGACCTGCAGCATAAGGCAGCATCGAGCATACATAAATCTTGGGAGGTTCAAGCTATCCCTGAGAGGATCTGTCGAGAATTGAGCATTAGGATTTTCCCATTAAAGACCAGGGAGGTCAAGATATGGTAAGAAAAAGAGTTTGTGCACTCCAAGAGGCTTGGGGGATCCAAGAACCACCCTACCAAACATTATCTATTTTCGGAGACTCGAATTGAGCTCCTCATTGTAAATATATGCTTTAAAGAAACAATAAAAGAAGGCCACCACTGAAAGCTGGACCAGAGACGTAGCCCTGGAGGATAGGGTGAACTCCTTATTAAATCTGTTGTGATCTTGTATTTTCTTACTGTGTTTCTCTTACTGTTTTCCATTTTCCAGTGTCTGTGTATTTTGCAATCTGATCAATCCATTACCTAAAATAACATAGACACACACCAAGACATGATTCTCTAATACCTTCATTCATTAATAACTTAACTAAGGTCACTCAAGTGTGATTTTCAGATCAAGTGGTATCAGAGCTTTAGACTATTAAGGTTAGACAAGCTTGTGTTGGTTTAGTTGTTGAATGCTAAGTAGATCAAAGATCAAATTAGGAGAAGGGGAGTTGGTCGAAACTAATCCTAAAATTGGGAGAGTCTACCCTTGGAAGACAATGTCAGAGGAAGGTCCTATGGGGCCAGACCCTCAATTCTTAGATAGTTTCCTAGCCATAAAGTCCATGGTAGAAGAAATTTATAGGGACTTTAGCAAACATAAGGATGAAGATTCATGAGGCTCTAAGCAAGACAAAGGAGAAGATGCATCACATTCCCATGACCACTCAAAAGGAAAAGGGAAATAGGAAAGCTTTCACACACCTCCTGGTAGCCCTAAAAAGAAAGCATCATTGATCAAACTAGATGTTAAATTTGATATACCTATATATGATGGAGAGTTGAATTCAGAAAAGTTGGATAATTAGATTAGACAAATTGGTGTTTATTGTAGAGTGCAGAATATCGACTCAGACAAGATCAAGATTCAGCTGGAAAGTCTACGCCTTGGAGGCACTGCCTTGCTTTGGTGGGAAGGCAGAACCCAAGCTAACATGAAAAGACATGGTAAGACCATCTCTGTCTGGAGTAAATTTGTTTCTACAATCAAAAATAAGTTCTATCCTTTGGCCAATATGCAACAAGCCATGATGAGTTGGCAGACTCTTCGACAGTTGAAAGGGAAAAGTGTGCAAGGGTACACTCAAGAATTTAGAAAGAGAGCATTGATTCTAAGAATCTCATTAGACTCACGAGAGACTCTATTGACGTACATCGGTGTTCTACACATCTACATGAGGCACACCATCCTCATGTTTAATCCCACTAGTATAGATGAGGTATCTGTACAAGCTACTCATCTAGAAGCTAGAGGAAAGAATGGAAGTCCAGAAGTTGGGGGACCATCCCAACCCACTATAAGCAAGAGCAAGGCGAAAAGAAAGCAGAAGTGGAAAGCAAGGAAAGCTAACACTACACAAAAAGCAAGGCTTCATGCACTCACTGTAAAAAGGAGGGGCATGATGATGAGCACTGTTGGATTCTGCATCCAGAGCTGAGACCTAAGAAGTCCGAGGGCAAGAAGAAGAAGATTGCTGCAGCTATTCAGAAAGATTTGGGGTCAGACTCGGAAGATGAAACAATCATTGCAGCCACATGTATAAAAGGTAAGAGTTTTGAAGCATCTACTAGTAATTCTGCTCAATCTGTTATTGATGAAGAACATGAGAGAAAAAGACATGATCTTTTCCATATTCGAGATGTTTCCAAAAATCAAAACATTGATACTTTGTTTGATAGTGGCTCACAAGTAAATCTAATTTCTGAAGCAATTGTAAAGAAATTGGGATTAGCAACTACACCTCATAAGAAGCCATACCCATTAGGTTGGTTGAATGA
>APFE031210470.1:61277-80123 GCA_000404065.3 Pinus taeda | reverse complement strand
CCATTGCCATCTTTCATTGTCCAAGTACATGCTACCCACACTAAGGTGAGTCGCATCATCCATGATGTGATTCAGTGTGAAATATTGCTCCATTTGTGTTATCCATGTGGTCGGGTGCGAGCCATCAAATTTATACATGTCCAGCTTGGGTGGTCGTGGCTGGGATTGTTGGTGGGTGTCAAAGAGATGAAGGGACTGGCTAGACTTGCCCTCAATGTTTTCATGGCCAATATATGCCTTTGCGCGTTCCTCCATCTTTCCATTTGAGAGTGTTTCATTTAAGTTCTTCAGCAGCAACAATACATCTTTCAATGTTGATTCAATGTTGTCAATCCTCTCATTGGCCATAGCTTGAGCTCTAGTTTGTACCATGCACTGATCCGATGTACTTGAAATTGGGGACCGCCTAAAATGTTTGGCACTAACAATTGAATGGTACCACCTTGCTCAGCTTATCAACCTGATTCTTATGGGCTAAGTCTCCAATAAGCGTCCTGGGGGGTTTCAGAACTTTATTTTTATTTTTTACTCCGAACAGAGTTTTATTCCTTGCTTAGGAATACTGCAGTGGTTGAATCCCAGAAAATTCAATGCTGCCCAAATTCCTATGAAAATCATGCCTAGGCTATGTTATTCTAGGCTAGGTTACATTATGTTAGGCTAGGTTAGGCTAGGCAAGGCTATGTTCGGCTAGGCAGGCTTATGCGAGTTTAGGTTAGGCAAGGTTAGGTTAGGGTAGGCTAGGCAAGGTTAGGCTAGACTAGGATAGCCTAGGTTTGGCTAAGCTAGGCTACATTAGGCTAGATTAGGTTAGGTTAGGCTAGGGAGGCTAGAGCCGGTTAGGTATGCTAGGCTAGGGTAAGCTAGGTATGGTTCTCTAGGTTAGGTATGATAGTTAAATGAGGTAGCCTATGTAGGCTAGGTTACATTAGGTTAGGCTAGCCTAGGCGAGGCTAGGCTAGGTTAGGGGAGGTTAGGTTAACTTAGGCTAGGCTAGGTTAGGGCAGGTTAGCCTAACCTAGGCTAGGCTAGGTTGGTCTAGTTTAGGTTAGGTTAGGCTAGGTTAGGTTAGGTTGTGTTAGGATAAGTTAGTTTAGGTAGGCTAGGTAGGTTTAGTAGGCTAGGTAGACTTGGTTAAATTAAGTTAGGTAGGCTAGGTAAGCTAGGTAGACAATCTTAGGTTAGGTTAGGATAGGTAACATTAGGTAGCCTAGGTAGGTTAAGCTAACCAAGGCTAGGCTAGGTCAGGTTCAACTAGGCTAAACTAGGATAAATTAGGCTAATGTAGGTTAGGCTAGGTTAGGCTCGGATAGGCTAGGTGTGGTTAAGTTAGGCTAGGTTAGATGGGATAAGTTAGGTGAGGTTGGGCTAGTTTAGGTTAAGCTAGGCTAGGCTAGGCTAGGAAACAATAAGCTATTCTACGCTACACTAGGTTATCCTCAGTTTGTGTAAGATAGACTAGGTTAGGTTAGGATTGGTTAGGCCAGGGTAGGCTAGGCTAGGCTTTGGTATGCTAGGCTGGGCTAGGCTATATTAGGCTAGGTTAGGCTATGTTAGGACATGTTAGACTATGTTTGCTAGCTTAGGCTAGCTTAGGCTAGGTTAGGTTAGGTTAGGCTAGGTTAGGCTAGGTTATGCTAGGATAGTTAGGTTAGGCTAGGATAGGTTAGGCTAGGATAGGTTAGGTTAGGGTAGGGTAGGTTAGGCTAGGTTAGGTTAGGTTATGGTATGCTAGGCTAGGTTAGGTTAGGGTAGGTTAGGATATTTTATGTTATGCTAAGATTGGTTATGCTAGTCCATGCTAGGCTAGGTTAGGCTAGGTTCAGTTAGGCAAGGCTAGGTTAGGCTTGGCTAGGCTAGGTTAGGTTACATTACGCTACTTTTTGTTACACTAGGCTATGTTGGGCTAAGCAAGGATAGGTTAGGCTATGTTAGGTTAGTTTAGAATAGGATATTCTAGGATAGGCTAGGCTCCGGTAAGCTTGGCTAGGTTAGGATAGGTTAGCTGATGTTAAGCTAGGCAAGACAAGGAAAGGCTAGGTTAGGCTAGGGTAGGCTAGGTTATATTAGGGTAGGCTAGGCTAGGCTACGTTAGGTTAGTCTAGGCTAGGGTAGGCTAGGCTACACTAGGTTAGTCTAGGCTAGGCCAGGCTACATTATGTTAGCCTAGGCTAGGGTGGCTAGGTAAGCCTAGTCTCGGTTACTCTAGGCTAGGCAAGGCTATGTTAGTCTTGGCTAGACTGTCTAGGTTAGGATAAGCTAGGCTCAGTTAGGCTAGGCTAAGGTAGGCTAGGTTAGGGTAGGTTAGCCTCGACTAGGCTAGGCTAGGTTGGGTTCGGTGAAGTTAGGCTAGGTTAGGTTAGGGTATGCTAGTTTAGGCTAGGATAGGTTAGACTAGGCTCAGAAGGGCTTGGGTAGGCTAGGATAGGTTATGTTTGTTTAGGCTAGGCTAGTATATGTTAAGTTAGGCTTAGGTAGGCTATGTTAGGCTAGCCAATCATAGGCTAGGGTAGTCTATGTAAGGTCAGGCTAGGCTTAGCTAGGCTAGGTTAGACTAGGCTAGATTTGGCTTGGTTAGGATAGGCTAGGGTAAGCTAGGTTATGCTACGGTAAGATATCTTAGGTTCAACTAGGTTACACTAGGTTACCCTAGACGAGGTTAGGATACTTTAGGCTAGGGTAGGCTAGGTAGGCAAGGTTAGGGAAGGCTAGGTAGGTTAGGCTATGGCAGGCTAGGTATGGTAGACTAGGATAGGTTATGTTAGGTAGGTTAGGTATTCTAGGTAGGCTAGTCTAGGTTAAGTTAGTTATGCTAGGCTATGCTAGATTAGGTAAGGTTAAAGGGGGTTAGGCTAAGCTAGGCTAGGTAAGCCTAGGTAAGCCTAGGCTTGGCTAGGTTAGGCTAGGCTAAGATAAGATAGGCTAGGTTAGGCTAGGTTAGGTTAGGTAGGCTAGGCTAGGCTAGGTTAGGCTAGGTTAGGCTAGGTTAGGTTAGGTAGGCCAGGCTAGGCTAGGTTATGCTACTTTAGCTGATTTTAAGATATGTTAGGTTAGGTAAGCTAGTTAGGTTTGTTAGGCTAGGTTGGTTTGGTTAGGTTAAGTTCATTAGGCTAGGTAATCTTGGTAGATTAGGCTAGGTTAGGTCATGGTAGGTTACGATAGGTTGGCTAGGCAGGGTAGGCTAAGCAAATCTAGGTTAGGATAAGTTAGGTTCAGCTAGGATCAACTAGGATAGATTAGCAAGGTTAAGCTAGGATAAGTTGTTTTGGGTTAAAATTGTTTAGGTTTGGTTATCTTGGGTTAAGCTAGGTTAGGAGACCCTAGGCCAGGCTAGGCTAAACTATGCTACACAAAGCTACACTAGAATAGGCTATGATAGGTAGGTTATGGTACCCTACATTATCCTAGGCTATGATAAGCTAGGTTAAGCTATGCTAGGGTAGCCTAGGCTAGGGTAGGTTAGTTTAGGATACACTAGATTAGGTTGGGTTAGGATATGATAGACTAGGCTAGGTTAGGCTAGGCCAAACCATTCTAGGCTAGGCTAGGGTAGGCTAGGTTAGGTTAGGTTATGTTACGTTAGGCTAGACTAGGTGAGGTTAGGCGAGGACAACTTAGGATATGATAGGCTAGGAAAGGTTAGCTTAGGTTGGGTTAGGTTAGGGTACGGGTAGGTTAGTCTAGGCTAGGGTAGGATACGTGAGATTATGGTAGGTTAGGCTAGGCTAGGTTAGGTCAGATTAGGCTAGGTTAGGTTAGGATAGGCTATGTTATGCTAAGATAGGTTATGATAGGCTAGGTTAGGCTAGATTAGGCTAGGCTTGGTTATGCTATGTTAGGTTAGGCTAGGTTAGGCTAGGGTAGGGTAGTGTAGGTTAGGAAACGTTAGGCTAGTCTAGGTGAGGTTAGGTTACGTTAGGATGGTCTAGGCGACATTAGGGTGGCCTAGGTTAGCTAAGCCTAGGTTATATTAGGCGAGGCCAGGACAAACTAGACTACAGTAGGCTAGGTTAGGTTATGCTTGGTTAGGTTAGACAGGGTTAGGTTAGGTTAGGCTAGGCTAGGTTAGGATAGGTTAGGTTAGGAAAAGTAAATATATGTTAGGTTAGGTTAGGGAAGGGTAGGGTAGGTAAGGCTATGAAAGGTTATATTAGGGTAGGTTAGGTCAGGCTAGCTTAGGCTAATTATTCTAGGGTAGGTTAGGATAAGTTATGTCATGCTAATATAGGCTAGGTTAAGCTATGCTATAGTAGAGTAGGTCAGGTAAATTTAGGCTAGGCTAGGTCAGGCTAGGTTATGTTAGGCTCATTTAGGCTTGGTTAGGGTGGACTAGGTCAAGTAATGCTATGTTTGTTTAGGATACGGTAGGCTTTGCTAGGTTAGGCTAGCCTAGGCTAGGATAGAGTAGGCTAGCCCAATTCTAGCTAGGTTAGGTTAGGCTAGGCTATGCTTGGCTATGCTGTGCAAGTCAACACTAGGTTATTCAAGGTTACAATACACTATGGTAGTTTAGGCTATGAAAGGCTACAATAGGCTAGGTTAGGCTAGGTTATGTAAGGCTTTCATAGTACAAGACAGGCTAGTCTAGTCTATTTTAAGTTAGGCTAGGATACAATAGTTTAGGGTATGCTAGTCTATGCTAGGCTAATTTAAGCTATGATCGGCTAGTTGAGCTTACATTAGAATAGGCTAGGATAGATTAAGCTAGGCTATGCTAGGCTAAGCTAGTTTAGGTCTTGCTAGCCTCAATTACGGTATGCTATTCTAGGCTAGGATATCTTAGAATAGGGTAGGTTAGGCTACGCTAGGTTTGTTTAGACTAGGCTAGGCTATGATAGTTTAGACTAGGGTAGACTAGGTTAGTATAGGATAGTTTAAGAAAGGATAATCTAGGCTAGGCTAGACATGGTTAGCCTAAGCTAGTTCAGGCTAAGCAACCTATGAGAGTCTAGGCTACATTAGGCGAGGCTAAGCTAGGCCAATGTAAGTTAGGCAAGGCTAGGCTAGTCCAAAATTTTTTAAACTAATTGGTTAGACTAGTTTAAGCTATACTATGTTACAATATGCTAAGCTAGGGTAGGATAGGTTGTAGTATGCTAGGTCAGGCTAGGTTTGGATAAGTTAGAGTAGGCTATGGTACATTAGACTAGGCTAGGCTAGTTCATGATAGGTTAAGAAAGGATATTTAGGAAACTTTAGGCTATGCTTGGGTAGGCTAGGTAAGGGTAGGTTAGGAAATGTCGGTCTAGTTTATGCTAAGCTAGGCTTTGCTAGGTTAGGAAAATTTAGGATGGGGTAGGCTGGGATAGGCAAGGGTAAGTTATTCTAGGCTAGGCTCAGCTATAGTAGCTTAGGTTGGAATTTGCTAGGATAGGCTCTGATTAGGTAGGGTAGGATAAGGAAATCTATGCTAAGCTAAGATAGTTTTTGCTAGGCTATGGTAGGCTAAGCTAGGGTAATCTAGGATAAGCTAAGCTAGAAATGGCTAGGATAGGAATGGTTAGGGTAGGTTAATGTAACGTTAGGCTATTTTTTCCTAGGCTAGGCTAGCTTATGCCAGGCTAGTTTATGCTAGGCTAGTATACGCTAGGCTAGGGAAGGTAAGGACAACCTAGGCTAGGCTAGGCTATGATAGGCTAGGCTAAACTAGCATATTAAGGTTAGGTCATGATAGGTTGTGCTAGTTTAGGCTACATTAGGATACATTAATCTATGCAAGGTTAGGATAGGTTCGGTTATTTTAGGTTAGGCTAGTTTAAGTTAGGCTAGGCTAGCTTAGGGAAAGATAATTTAAGATAAGTTAGGCTATAGGGTAAAGAAGAAACTATTATCTTCCTATATTTGATGAAATGTGATCCATATTCCACTCCACCATAGTCTCAACTACATTGAAATATTTCTTGTAGTTCTCCAACCCTATGAGTTTTAGTCTCCCATGAGTACTTGTAAGTGTTAGGATATTTCGACACATAGGAAATAATTAAGTATAACTTTGTATAGTGTAGAGTTAGGTAAAGTGTGTTTCTTTACTATGTACTTTTGTAACTTACAATGTGATGGTCACAATATGTTTTAGACATGAATTCGTCTGACGCTTCATTCTGTCATTAGTATTACCGACACTTGATCCATGGCTTAACACCTGATTGCTCCATGATCTCTATTTAAAGAGCATGGAGGGTCATTTGTTGGGTGACTGCACATGAGATAAGTTTATGTAAAATTTTATTATTTTATTAATAAATTCCCAGAAGTGTTCATGTTGGGTCAAGTCGTGGACTATTTCCCTCTTTGAGTGTTAAACCACATCAAGGATACTGGTGTATTGATTTGTGATATGTTTGTTAGCGGTGTCCTATAGTGTTCTATTTGAGGAACTTACCCTATACATTCCTACATGGTATCAGATCTATTTGAGGGTTGCATCCATTGGTGAACCAAATCTGAAGCTGGTATAACTGCATCTGGCTGTCGTTTCCTAGATCTACTATTTCTGACTACTTTCAATCTGGGAGGACTACTCTATTGTGTTAGGATCATCCATTCTAGTGAGGAATCCCTTTCATTTCACGCTAAAAGGTTTTCAGTATCCCTACCTATGTCATTTTTAAGATTTGGAGGTATACAATTTTTTTTTCTTTTTTAGTTATTCATCTCTCTATTTGTTTCAAGTTATTTAGCTCTCTGTTTTTTATTATCGGATCTATACCTTTCATTTTTGTGTATACTCTTTTCCCCGTGACTATGTAAGATCTAGGCAAATCAGAAACAGAAAGGAAGTATTTCTCTCATGCGTATGCTCTTTTCTGTCACACCTTAGTGTGAACTTGGAAAATTAGAAACATGAGGAAAATATTTTGTTTCCGGTGAAAGCTAACTTTAAGCCATAAGGTTTGGTTTTTTTTGTATGTTCATTTTGGGTTGTGTGGTTTTTTGTTTTCTATGAAAACATATATTTTTCATGTAGGAAAGCACCCCAAAGTTTCAGTGATTAAAAAATTAAAAAATCCTTCCTCTTTTCTAAAAATTACTTACCCGCTATACTAGCTCACATGGTCCAAAGTTACTTTATTAGAATAGATGCCTTGAGTTCAAGTCTTTCTTTTTGTTGAGCTACTTTTTCAAAAAACACATGTAACTTATTTTTTAATGTTACTTTATGTAAAAGTGTTCTCACCCATTATAGAAAGTGAGTCACTTATAATTCTAAAGTCTCTTTATCTTTTATTTAAGTTATGATTTAGTGAGTATCTCATAAAGAACCATTGTAAAGGTGACTTCCACTTATTTATAAAAGTGGGTCACATAAAATATTTTTTAAAGTGATCTAATTAGATTGAGTTTGGAAAGGGCAGTGATTTTTTTAAATATGACGTTATCATTCACTTCCTTACATTCACGCACTTTGTCAGCATCTTCAACAACTTTTCTTCAAAAGTCCATAACTTCTTCATTCGGAAGCTGTTTTCAGAGCCGTTTTTTTAGTTAGCCTACATTTTAGAGATCTTTGCATTGGAACACTTAGTTTTAGCATTTATCACTTCAGTTTCGGTTAGAATGGAAATTCCATGCCAGGCTATTCTTGATAGGACCAATTACTTCCAATGGTGGTCCTACATTATGGATTTACTTAGAAGTAAAGGTCTTTACAAAATAGCCTCAGGCGAAGAAACTATACCTAAAGATGAAGATAAGGCATCCAAATGGGAAAATAGGCAAGATCAAGCATGTGGGTTGATAGGGATGTCTATTTCTACTAACCTTAGATTCCATATCGCAGAACTTGATACCCTTAATGAAGCAATGAAACAACTCACTAATGTTTTTGGAATTAAAAATGAAATTAGAGCTCATGAACTCGAAAATGAGTTGCTTACGTTCGACCCCAATAATTTTTCTTCCATTTAAGAATTTTTGTCTAAGGTCAAGACCCTTAAGGAAGAAGATTGTAGCATTATCTATTCCATTCTTACTAAGTTGGGACCAACATACTCTGTGTTTATTTCCACCCTTCATTCTGCTAGAGAAGTTTTCATTTCTCAAAGTAAAAGACTACAAGTACCCCTCTTTGGAACAACCTATAGGCTTTATGCAACTAGACTCCAGCCTTGTATGTTGGCTTAAGAAATCCCTTTATGGTCTCAAACAAGGTCCTCAGGCTTGGTATGCCAAAATGAATAACTTTCTTTTAGATACTGGCTTTTCTAGGTGTCATTTTGACAATAATTTCTACACTAAGAAAGTGGGTATGTCTCTTATCATTCTTGTTTTTTATGCTGATGATCTTATCCTTACTCGCAATGATCCCAACCTTATAAGCCATGTGAATTCCAGCCTTAAAAAGCAGTTTAAAATGAAAAACTTAGGACAGTTGCATTATTGTCTTGGTCTTCAAGTCTTGCAATCCAAGGAAAGTATTTCCCTTTCCCAGTCCAAGTATGATTGTGATCCTCTACACCACTTTCCCATGGAAGACTGAAAGCCAAACCTTTATCCCTTTTAGTTTGGAGATAAACATTCAGTCACTTGTACTTCCCCTAAATTCATGATACCTTATATTGTCATCTTATAGGAAAAATTTTGTATGTGACCCATACTCATCCTTACCTTTCCTTTGTTGTTGGCCTTATTTCTTAGCTTATGAAAAACCCACATGAAAGTCATTGGAAAGAAACTAAAAGAATAATTAATTATGTTTGAGGTACAGTTTAGTTTGGGATTCATTATATTTCAGAAGCATCTGATTTATTGGTTGGTTTCACTGATTTTGATTGGGCTAGTGACCCCAATGATTGGAAGTCTATAGTAAGTTATCTGTTTACTCTTGGTTCTCGAACTATTACATGGCCATGTAAGAAGAAAATTTCCATTTCTCTTTCTTCAATAGAAGTAGGGCATCATGGCACCATAGAAGCTAGTAAGGAAGCCCTGTGGCTTCGTCAAATCCTGTCAGAGTTTGGCTTTCAGTAGTGGAATCTGACTACACTTTGGTTTGATAATCAAAGTGCCATTAAACTATGCAAAGATCCATTCCAACATTAGCGCATCAAACACATTGAACTACATACACAATTCATCAGAAAGCTCATTCATGACCATGTTCTTGAAGTGAAATATTGTTCAATAGATGATCAAGTTGTAGACATCTTTACAAAGGCTCTCGCAGAGGCGAAGTTTACTAAACTTCTATTTATGGTTGGAGTTCAGGAAGTTGTCACTAAGGGGGGATAGGCTCTAATGCCTCCTTCCTTCTCCTATTGTGTCATATTTGTACATCTTTCAATCCTATCCCAATTTGTTATTAAGAGGGGATGTTAGGATATTTTGACACATAGGAAATAGTTAGGTATAACTTGGTCTACTGTAGAGTTAGGTAAAGCTTGTTTCTTTACTATGTACTTTTGTAACTTACAATCGGACAGTCATGATATGTTTTAGACATGAAGTGATCTGAGATTTCATTCTCTCATTAGTATTACTGACATTGATCCATGGCTTAGCAACCGATTGGTCCATGATCTCTATTTAAATAGAATGGAGGGTCATTTGTAGGGTTACCATTCATGAGAGAAGCTTATGTAAATTTTCATTCTTTTACTAATAAATTTCCTAAAGTGGTCGCGTTGTCTCAGGCCGTGGAATGTTTCCCTCTTTGAGGGTTTTAAGAAAATCAAGAATATTGGTGTATTCATAAGTGATTTGTTTGTGAGTGGTGTCCTCTTGTGTTTTATCTAAGGAACTTACCTTGTATATTCCTACAGTAATCCCTCTCTCTTTCGTACTTTCTTCACTCATATTCTGCATGAGTGCTCCTCGAATTTTGTAGTAAACAATTATCTCTCTCCCTTTAAATTCTTGCAATATTTCTTGATGGATTTCCTTATAAGAATTAGCCATCAATGTTAGTTCAACATATACTAGTTATAATGCGGGAGGCTTCTCGTAATATTAATCTCATGCTCTAGGTAAGACAATTGGACAAGAGCCAAACTCATTCGATAAATGTGTAAGCTAGTACCACATATTACAATTAATTTTTTTCTTGGGAAAATTTGCAAATTTTATTTATTATGAAAATTTATTGAAACAAATAATTTATTACTATGGTTTCATTCAAAACTTCCTCATATTGACTTTGCTCCTCAGGTTGTGTTCTTATGGTCCATATAGGGCTTAACCTATACATAAATTTTTATTAAAGTAATTACAATGTTTTTGCATCTTCTAAACCATTTGCATTTACTTTTTGATACAAGCATAATTGAACATAATTACAATATTAGTTTGGAATAAAGGATTACATGTTACAATGTGGTTACGTAGAGATAAATGTTTCAAAATCCATCTTGATTCTTTTATTGAGATGAGGTATGCATTAATCCATCTTAAAATTTTCTCTTTTCAATTCTAACCACCTGCAAAAGTGTGGATACCAAGCCCATCTCAATACATTAGATAATTTACTCCCTTGAATGCTAATCTCTACAAAAGTTTGATTACCAAGACCATCTAAATATAATAGATAAATTGAACTGCAAATACATCAATTCAGGGTAGGTTAGGATATGCTAGGTTACACTAGGGTAGGCTACAGTACGATAGGCTATGCTAGCTTATGTTAGGATAGGTTAGGCTAGGCTATGCTTAGTTAGACTAGGCTAGGCTAGACTAGGTTAAGCTAGGCTACATTAAACTAGACTAGACTAGGCTAGGCTAGGCTACGCTAAACTAGAATAGGCTGGGCTAGGCTAGCTACCTCAGGCTAGGCTAAATTAGGTTAGGATAGGGTAGGCTTGCTTATGTTAGGTTAGGTTAGTGGCTACCCTAGGCTAGGCCATGCTAACCTAGGCTAGGCTACCTTAGCCTAGGCTACCCTAGATTAAGATACCCTAGGTTAGGCAAGGCAAGGGTAGGCTGGGATAGGCTACCATGGGCAAGATTAGGCTAGCTTTGGATAGACTAGGCTAGGCTCGGATAGGCCTCATTATGCTAGAATAGGTTATGTTATGTTAGGCTAGGTTACGCTCGATCAATTTAGGCTAGGCTAGGTTAGACTAGTTTAGGTTACGCTGGTTTGGGCTAGGATAGGGTAGGTTAATCTAGGATAGGTAAGGCTACGTTAAGATAAGTTAAGCTAGGTTAGGCTAGGTGAGGCTAGGCTTGGCTAGGCTAGGAAGCTGGGCTAGGCTAGGCTAGGTTATGTTACATTAGGCTAGGCTAGGTTAGGTTAGGCTAGGCTAGATTAGGCGAGGGTAGGCTAGGTAGTGTTGGTTAGGTTAGGGTATGGTAGGTAGCCCAGGGTAGCCTAGGGTAGGCTAAATTAGACAATATATGATAGGTAAGCTTGGTTATTTTATGCTAGGCTAGGCAAGGTTAGGTTACATTAGGGGAGGGTAAGCTAAGATAGGCTAGGATAGGTTAGGCTAGATAAGGGAAGGTTACACTAGGCTATGTAATGTAGTCTAGGATAATCTAGGTTAGGCTATGATAGGCTATGTTAGGTTAGGTTATGTTAGGTAAGGTTATGTTGGGTAGGCTAGGTTAGGTTATGTTAGGCTAGGTTAGGATGGGTAGGCTAGGTTAGGTTATGTTAGGCTAGTTTAGGTGATCCAAGTGGATATTAGTGGCCACCCTCCAAGTGCATTTGGACCCCCACCATTATTTCTTTTAGCTTTTCAGTTTTGTTAATTGTAGCACAATTTTCTATTTTTAATAGTTTTTTGGGTCCTGAACTGCCAGAGTCGTTTTGAGGCCCTAAACAACATTTTTTGGAAAACATGGGAGGAACATGGGTCCATGACTAAATGTTTCTATTCCCAAAGTTGTAGTTCTAGGATATATCTTTCTAATGAGGTATTTTTCACGTCAAATGGAGATCGTATGCCGAAGTTATGACCTCAGGAAGTTGATGTACAAATTTACCCAAACGGGGCCCAGAGTTTGGCATTTCATATTCTAGGGTTAGGCTTTTGGAAGTTTATGTTTTTCCATTGTTTCTCACCAATAAATAGGCCTTTGAGCCTCATTGAAAGTCATTTCAGAGGCGTGTATCCATGACATCTCTTCTCAGAGATAAGCTACCATCGCCCTAGCTCGTTTATTTCCATTTCTATTTGTAATCATATTTTAGTATTTTAAAGTAATGAAATGAAGTATTCTTTCCACTACATATCTGTATTTCTGGTTATCTCTATAATTTGTTGTGTTCATGTTTAAATCTGGATCAGTGGTAGAAGAGGGGTCTGCCCTTTCTTTGTCTTTCTTTGGATGTCCCCAACGAGGTCGGATATAAGGAGTTAGGGCTTGAACTGGTCGAACCTTTGCAAGTCCAGCCTCACAAATCCCGATGGCCTCCCATGGTGGATGAAAAGAAAGATGATGGGGTAGGAGATCCTATCAAAATCTTGCTCAAAGAAGCCCTCGAGTGGCAAAGGAATGCGATGATGGACAACTTTGCCCAGATCCTTTAGTAGCTACCCAGAGGCCACGCATCGACTTCCAACAGCTACTTTGGAATCACCACACCTTTAAGGTACAAGTTAGTTTTGAAATCCCCATACTCGAGGTTCAGATAGACGCAGATGCCATAGATAAATGGTAAAATTTGCTAGAGGGGTATTTTTCTGTTCTTCATTTTTCCAGTAGGGAAAAGATTATTTTCACTCTTCTCAAAGCAGACCCCCATGTCAAGAGTTAGTGGGAAACCTGCTGCGAGAAGAAGGATGAAAGTACTGGCTCACTATATTCAGCCGCACCCACTTGGAATTCATTTCGAGATGCCATCAAGGAGCAGTGATACCTTGCCAAAAGCTATGATAAAAAATACATAAAGTGGACCATGCTACGATAGGGAAGGGACAGAGATGTGTTGGAGTTCACAAACATTTTTAATACCCTTCACACACAATTGGATATTAAGGATTCTGAGCTGCATTTTGTACTCAAATATCACGACTACCTACATAGATACATACAGGACAAGATGGAGTTCTTGAAAATCTCCTTACTCGGCATGGTCTACCAATACGCTGTCAAAATTGAGTAGAAGTTTAAACAAAAGAAATGAGACTTTGGATCTACAAATCTAAAGAACAAGGGACAAAGCTAAGGTGAGGTGACCGAAGACAGCTTGTCAAATCTGTAAGAAAAGAAAAACACCACGAAGTCAAAGAAGGACATAGGAAAGTGGTGTGAGTTCCATAGGAAAGTGGTGTGAGTTCCATAAGAGCCCCACTCATAACACAAGTGAGTGTTGGATCAAGCAGTCGCTGGAGGCCGAGTTGACGGCTTCCTAATTAGATGCATGTTCTAACCCTAATTCAGAACCCAACAAGGGGAATGGCAAACGGAAGTAGATCATTGACACGGAGCCCAGTGCCACTATTGCCACTACTAAGATCCACAATAATGAGCCCGAAGATCGAGAGGAGGGGGAGTGTCTTTTCCACTCACAGGTGTGGGTGAAGGGTTCACCGCTCCAATTCATTATTGATAGTGGGAGCCAAGAGAACCTCATTTCAACAGAGGTCATGAAGCGATTGGGTCTACCAACTGCACTGCAACCACAACTGTACAGTATTGAGTGGCTTCACCAAGGACAATATATCTGAGTTAACCAGCAACGCCACCTTCCCTACAACATCAAACCCTTCACAAATGAGGTATTGTGTGATGTTGCACCTCAGGATGTTTCTGACGTATTATTAGGCCAACCATACTTGTGGAGGCAACATGCCTTGTATGAGCCAAGGCCTCGCACTGTGATTTTTTATTTATGTAATACATTATACAGGATACTGGAGGTAGCCCAACCTATTGCCACCTCTTTGATCTCTGCTAAGAAATGCACTAAGCTCATATCGTAAACTAGGAAATTCACTTTTTCTTTAGTTCGCTCCCAAAGTAAGGGAAAGATCATCGCCACATCCATGAACTTCGTGAAGGGTTCCTACATGCAACAACAACAACAAAGGGATACGGTCATGACCAAACACAAGAAAAACTTCGACTCACCCAAAGGGGTACAACACAAGTTTCAAGTGGGCGACAAAGTCTCATTGCATCTACAGAAAGAACACCTTACAAGAGCCCATGAGAAGCTCAGAAAACTCTGATATGGTCCTTACATCATTACCAAGGCTATGGGAGACAATGCATTTGAGATCAACATTCCCCCATTCCTTGGCCTGCACCCAGTGTTCAATGTGGACTACCTTTAGCTATACTTTCCACCATTACTAGACACATTCAACATTACAGAACACCTAACACCTAAGATTGCATGGAACGAGTTGCAACTGATCGGATCATGGACACAGATCAAGCACACTCACGAGCATAATATCCAACTGTATCTAGTTGTTAAAGCAGACCAACTCCTTCACCAAGGCAAGTTGCTCACCAAGGACCAAGTTCAACAAAAGTTTTCTCATCTCATGGAGGAAATCAAGGCAATGGGGACCGTTGCTTCCTAAGGGGGGAGGAATGATCTAGGTAGATATTGTTGTCTACCCTCCAAGTCCCCTTGGACCCTCACCATTATTTCTTTCATCTTTTTAGTTTCGTTAATTATAGCATAGTTTGCTATTTTTAGCAGTTTTTTGGGTCGTGAACTTCTGGAGCCATTTTGAGGCCCTAAACGATATTTTCTGGGCAAATTGGGAGCCACATGGGTCCATGGAATGATGTTGTTCTTCCCAAAATGGTTATTCTTGGATAGATATTTCTAACGAGATATTGTGTGCGTCAAACGGTGATTGTATGCCAAAATTACAACCCTGGGAAGTTGATGTACCAATTTACCCAAAAGGGGCCCACAATTTGGCATTTCATCTTCTAGGGTTAGGTTTTTGGATGTTTATGGTTTTCCATTATTTCTAAACAATAAATGGGCCTTTGAGCCTCATTGTAAGAATGTTTAGAGGCATCTAGCCACCACATCTCTTCTCAAATATAAGTTACCATCGCCCTAGCTGGTTTATTTCCATTTATGTTTGTAAGCATATTTCAGTATTTTACAGTAATGAAATGAAATAATATTTCTGCCGCATATCTGTATTTATGGTTATCTCTGTAATTTTTTGTGTTCCTGTTTAAATTTGTATCATTAGGTTGGGTATGCTAGGTTAGGTTATGTTAGGCTAGGTTAGGTTGGGTAGGCTATGTATGTTCGATAGGTCCGGTAGGCTAGGTAGGCTATGTTAGGTTAGGTTAGGTAAGCTAGGTAAGCTTGGTAGACTAGGTTAGTTTTAGTTATGATATGTTAGGTTAGGTTAGCTTAGATTAGGTTAGCTTAGGTTAGGTTAGTCTAGGATTGGTTAGGCTATGCTAAATGAGGATAGATTAGGGTAACGTAGGTTATACTAGGCTAGCTTAGTCGAGGCAAGGTAGTTTAGGCTAGCCTAGCTAAGATAGGCTAGGATTGGTTAGGATAGGCTAGGATAGGCTAGATTAAGCTAAGATAGGCTAGAGAGGCTAGGTAGGTATGATAGGTTTAGTATGATAGGTAGGCTAGGTTAGGTTAGTTTATTTAGGCTAAGTGAGCTAGGTAGACAAGGTTAGGCTTCATCAAGATAGGTTAAATTAGGCTAGGTAGGCTAGTTACATCAGGCTAGGCTAAGCCATGTTAGGTTAGATGAGGTCAAGCTAGGTTTGTTTAGGCTAGGCTTAACTATGATAGATTATGCTAATGTAGGTTAGACTAGACTAAGTTAGGCTATGTAAGTCTAGGTTAGACTAGGCTAGGTTAAGCTAAGCTAGGGTAGGTTAGGCTAGCCTACTTTATGTTAATATAGCTTAGGATAACCTAGGATAGGCTAGACTAGGTTGTGCTACACTATGGTAGGTTAAGCTAGGTAGTTTAGGCTAGGTTAGTGTAGTCTAGTCTAGGATATGCTAGGTTAGGCTAGGATAGCTTAGGAAAGGCTATGCTAGGTTAGGTTAGTGTATAATATGCTAGACTAGGCTAGACCAAGCCTTGTTAGGCCAAGCTAGGTTACGTTAGCTTAGGTTAGACTAGGTTATGCTAAACTAGGTTAGGTTAAGATAGACTAGGTTAGTCATGCTACGAGAAGTTACGCTAGAATAGGTTAGGTTTCTGTAAGTGATGCTAGGTTAGGCGAGGCTAGGTTACGTTAGGGTACATAAGACCATGCTTGCTTAGGCTACGTTATGGTAGGTTACATTAGGCTAGGCTAGGTTAGGCTAGGCTTTGTTATGCTAGGCTAAGTTAGGCTAGGAAAGTCAATGCTATCTTAGGTTAAGCTAGGCTAGGCTTGTCTAGGCTAGGATAGGCTAGGCTAGACTAGGCTAGGCTTGACTAGGCTGGGCTAGGCTAGGCTCGTCTAGGCTAGGATAGGCTAGGCTAGACTAGGCTAGGCTTGACTGGGCTAAACTAGGCTAGGATACGCTACACTATGCTATGCTAGGCTAGGCTAGGCTAGACTACGCTAGACTAGGCAAGGCTAGGCTAGGTTACACTAAGCTAGGTTAGGTTAGGTTATGTTAGGTTAGGCTAGGTTAGGTTAGGCTAGATTAGGTAATGATAGTGTAGGATAGGCTAGACTAGGCTAGGTTAAGTAAGGCTAGGTTAGGTTAGGATAGGCTAGACTAGGGCAAGGTAGTGTAGGCTAGGCTAGGCTAAGATAATTTAGGCTAGGTTAGGTTAGGCTACACCATTCAAGGTTACGTTATGTTAGGCTAGGCTATGGAAGGTTTGGTTAGGGTAGGTTAGGTTAGGCTAGGCTATCAAAGGTTTGTTTAGGATAGGTTAGGTTAGGCTAGGTAGGTTAGGGTAAACTAGGCCACATTAGGTTGGGATAGGTTAGGCTAGGCTATCAAAGGTTTGTTTAGGATAGGTTAGGTTAGGCTAGGTAGGTTAGGGTAAACTAGGCCACGTTAGGTTGGGATAGGTTAGGCTAGGTTTAGTGAGGCTATACTAAACTAGGATAGATTAGGTTAACATTGGTTAGGCTAGGCTAGGTTAGGCCAGGTAAGATTAATCTAGGCTAGTGTAATGCTGCTTAGGCTAGGCTAGGATAAGGTAGCTTATGTTAGGGCATGATATGCTACACTAGCCTAGGATATGCTTGGCTAGGCCAGGCTAGGTTAGGTTAGGTTAGGCTAGACTAGCTTGGGCTAGACTAGGTTAGGTTAGGCTAGAAAAGGTTTGGCTAGGCTAGGCTAGGCTAGGCTAGGCTAGGATAGGTTAGGTTAGTTTATGTTATCTTAGGTTAGACTAGGCTAGATTATGTTAGGGAAGATATGGCTAGGCTAGGTTAGGCTACATTAGGCTAGGCTAGGCTACATTAGTCTAGGGTAGGTTAGGGTAGGCTCTGTTGTGCTAGGTTAGATTAGGCTAGGCAAGGCTACATTATGTTAGGTCAGGTTAGGCTAGCATAGTCTAGGCCATGCTAGGTTACACTAGGTTAGGTTAATTTAGGGTAGATTAAATTAGGTTAGGTTAGGATAGATAAGGCTACATTAAGGGAGTCTAGACTAGGCTAGGTTAAGTAATGCTAGGTTGTGTTAGGATAGGCTAGACTAGGGCAAGGTAGTGTAGGCTATGCTAGGCTAGGATAATTTATTCTATGTTAGGCTAGGTTAACCTATCGAAGGTTAGGCTATGCAATACTATGCTAGGCTATGGAAGACTATGCTAGGCTATGCAAGGTTACTCTAGGCTATTGAAGGTTACTCTAGGCTATGTTAAGGTAGGCTAAGATATGTTAGGCATGACTATGTAATGTTGGTCTAGGCCAAGGTAGGCTAGCCTATGCTATTTTTATGTTAGGATAAGATAGGGTATTTTATGATATGATATGCTACATTATGCTAGTTTAAGCTCTACTAGGATAGGCTAACTTACATTAGAAAATATGAGGAAAGGTTAAGTTTAGCTATGCCAAGCTAAGCTAGTTTAGTCTTAGCTAAGCTAAGCTATGGAAGAATAGATAGGGTAGCTATGTTACAATGGGGTAGGCTGGGATAGGCTAGGCTAGGTTAGGATGCGGTACACTATTTTAGGCTATACTATTCTAGGATATAATAGGATAGGATAGGATATTTTAGGCTAGGCTAGTTTATGTTAGGTTCGGCTAGGCTAGGCTAGTCTCTAGTTTTGGCTAGGATTATACAAACTAGGATAAGGTAGGCTGGGGTAAGCTAGGTTACGTTGGGCTAAGATATGATAGGATAGGTTATGCTAGTATAATATAGGATAAGCTAAGTTAGGAATGTGTATGATAATCAACGTTAGGGTAGGTTATGGCTAGGGTAGGCTAGTTTATTGTAGGATAGTGTTACACAGTAATTTGTCACCGTCCCCGTTACCCCTTTTCCCGCACATTGGAGGACATATTCCGGGACCTGTGAGAAGTGACTAGCAAACACTTTCATTGTATCCTCTTCAGTATGTACTTCATATGCCCTGAAGACACCTTCTGCCATTGCATTATATCCCCTTGAGTATGTACTTCATATGCCCTGAAGACACCTTCTGCAAAATACCCATAAAAATAGCCCTCTTTCCATTGGCGCGGTTCCACTGTGTATCACTCGTGCCAATGGGGGAAATCCTCCAAAGAGGGCGCGCCAGCTGGCGCTCTGTCTCAGATTCACACTCGCGTCAGCCCATTTGGGTAAAGTTTTTAACAAACAAACTTACGGAGGTTCTTCCTAACCTATTCATGAACTGATTCCATCTTGGGTTAGTCCAGTTGGGCTTCAAATCTGCATAGAAGGGAAGTAGTTATCCACCTCTCATGGAAGCTTCTTAGTGATAAAGCTAATCCCATGAATCTTGTGGATGATCCTAACTCCTTCCCCTCTGTCTATAAAAGCTTGTCC
>APFE031210470.1:14661-51155 GCA_000404065.3 Pinus taeda | reverse complement strand
TGAGGCAATTAACCTCGGCATTCGAACATTGGTTGTGAACTTGGACTCTCAGCTTGTCGTCCACCAACTCAACGGGCATTATTCCGTCAGAGATCATCGGATCTTAAGGTTGTATTTATGTGTTAAGTTGTTAGAAAGGGATTTTGATTTCATTACTTATCAACATATTCCAAGAAGACTTAATACGTTAACCGATGCATTAGCTAATTATGTGTTGGACAGGCATTTTCATAACATGTAATTCAACATAACATAAGAAGCATAAAGCAAAATAAACCATAAAACATATGTATATATATATATATGTGTGTGTGTGTGTGTGTGTGTGTGTGTGTGTCCAAAATGTTTGCACCGCGTGCATCATCAAAAAATAATACATGTTTGTCTGAGTACATCCGGAGACAACATGTCTCTCAAAAAATATGCATAGAAGAGAAAGCCTAGATATCTAGTCCCAGTGGTGCTCATGGTAGCATGTCACCGCTTGCACTAAATGTCTCAGGAGTTGGTGGATGCGAGTTGGCACCCCCACTGTGTGCCTTCGTTACGCTAGCGGGACATCTGCTAGCCGAGCGTAATCTGGAATCCCTCGAGTGATAGCCTCGAGGTTCTGAATGAGCTCTCCTCTGTCACCACCCTCCTCCTGAGGATCTGCTACTGCTGCTACTAGGTGTCTCCTCACAATGGGAGACATGCCAGCTGAACGCTTCAGGCCGACATCTACATATGCATATAAAGGTCATTAGAACAAGCGTGTATTAACCACAAAAAATCATAAAAACACAAAATCAAGAAACGAGATCATACCAATCTCCTCGTCCCAGGAGGTCAGGGTCTCTGGTGAAGTCTGTCCCTGCATACTGCCAGTCCTCCACCACAATCAGTTGGCGGCGAAGCCACCTAAAAAACTCAGGTCTGAAAGACATCTGCTGACCACCACCACCCCTCACCATCAGTGCCACCCATCAAGCCATCCTTAGCTCTCGAGGTTTCGGGTCAAGAAAAAAGGCCCCTTGGCCCTAGAATCTTGGCACAAGTTCCAGGAAGAACGTCACCAAGATGGAGCCATATCCGAATTGTTGCAGCTTGTGCTGCTTGGCCTTGGTCGGCTGCCTCTTCATATTGGTCGTCACTGCTGACGCCCAATTGAAGACTGTCGGGCTAAGGCACTCTGTTTCCAAGATTAGGTGGTTCTTCATAGCTTCGTGGGGCGCCTATGCCCCCACAGCTTGTGTGATGGTGAATAGCAATGCTCTGAGTGTCATGTCTGGGACAGTGGGAATATCCACCTTCGAGCTGCTCGACCCGTATCTTGCATCTGGGCAAACTCGGGCCTTCACCTCATCCATATTCTCTCCAGATGGCCTGCTACTGGTCAGTCGAGGCACCGGCCCCCATCATGATAATCCAGAAAGGAAGTAGATGTCAGATATGTCTAACTCCAATACTTGGTCCTGTATTCGGAACACCTGTTCCTGTACGTCCCACAAGTTGATCCAATACTGTAAGAGCTCTGGATGAGTTCGTAAATAGGATAGAAGGAAATATTTCTTGAGCCCACACGCTCTGAGAGCCTCCATGCAGTCCTCATCTGCTAAGGCCAATGTGTCCACTTGGTCATGTTCTCGTTCTTTCCACACGATTACCATTTTCGCGTATTTCCCTGCAATCACAAGCCCAAAACCATGAATTAGACTCTTGTGTAACTTAAAAACGCAGAGAAATATGGTTCAAATTTGTTAAAATTGACCAAAAAACCCGCGTAGCTGTTGGCGCGACTGTTTCTAAAATAGTCACGCCCATGGGCACATGCCCTTTGGGAAAGTTGCCCCATTGGCGCGGGTCCATGCCCGAAACCTGCTCCAATGGGTGCAACCCTTAATTTTAAAATCCTCCCTATAGGGGATGAAAAAACAATTTAAAACAAATTTCAAACTGATAGAAATGGAGTAAAAGAAGAGACCGCTTACCTGACACTGACGATGCTCTGAATGGTCGACTGGATTTGCCGCAAGTGCCGATTGAAGATCGCACACCAAAATCCCTAATGTCGCTCTCCAAAGCTAAAAAGTGAAAAGTAATTTTTTGTTTTACCATTTTCACCCATTTTATAACTTTTTGACCCTCAAATAGGTTTTAAAAGTCATTTTATGAATATTTTAATTTGTGTTGAAAATGGATTTTACGCCGGTTCCTTGTGCAGCGACAGGTGTTTGTGCGGCTTAGGCGACGAAACGAGTTGTATTTTATACTTTTTCGGACTGGGTAAATACATGAAAAAGTCACTTTGGAGTCACCTTTTTGCTCTTTTCTGACTCTCTAAACATGAAAAGAATGTTGAGTTGGTCGTCTCGACTCTTTAAATGTGAATGAGAGGCAGTCATCTTTAAATCCTTTTCCGACCGTGTAAAAATGAAAAGATTGTCGGACCCTTGTTGTTTCAGGTTCGTTAACGGTCATGAAGCGACGTGGTTTCGATCACTTTTTACTTTTTTAGATCGGAATCACTACTTATGAAAAGTACTCGGTCGTAATGATCGGGCGGTTCTTTTGAGCATTTTTTTATACTTTTTCAGGCTCAAGAGACACAACTTTATGAAAAAGGACACCCCTGGAGTTTACTTTTCCGCTGTCTTTTCAAACTCTCTAAACATGAAAACACACTGATTTCTTCCTTTGTCAGACTCGTTAAAACTTAGCGACATCGAATTCCGTCGAAATGATGCCTCCCAAGCATATGCTATCCCCGTCAAGCTTGTCATCCAAAAATAACCGGGGTACTCACCAGAAATGGTGGGGGAAAAAGGAACCACAATTATCGTCGTGTCGGCAGTATGTCGCTCTTGAACATGGCACTTGTCTGCGTTCGTGTCTGGGTGGGGACATCTCATCTTGTTTTTACACTTGCCTCTATGGGTTTGGGTTATCCTGTTTGACCTCTCATCTGCTCATTGCCTCGTCACCATGACCCCTGATCATTTGATGTCAAATACTGCCAAGTCCACTGTCATGCCCACAATTAGTTCAAGAAGAAGTTGACCTCTGCAGAATACTCACCTCCTCTGATACCTCACACAAACATCTATCCTCTATGTCATGTCGATGATGGGGAACATTATCGCCCACCTCGATCAAGGTCACTTCCTGTCGACTTCAGCTCATTATCCAGGAAGTTGACCCAGAGACTCCCTTCAGGTACCTTGGAGCCTGCATGCCTCAATGGCAGGTTCTTCATGTTCGACACGAGGTTTTCATCATTGGCCTCCGATCGAATGACTCTACGGGTGTTCGACACTGCCTCAGTGATTCGGACGTCGTAGATTGTACCTATAGTACCTTGAGGACCATTGTCATTATTGGTGGTACCTCTCGCGTCTGTTAACAATTTTCATCATTGACTGGTAATTAGACGATGTTCCTACATGCTCGACTTCGACTCCCATATTCGCATGCTTGAACTTGTACTTTGTTCGGGTCAAGATGGAGCGCAAGATCCTAGATTTTGTTTGTTGAGATCTAGGTTGCGATTTTGTGGATTATTCTGATCATTACATGAATCATTTACTGGATGGCTGCGACCATGCCTAAGTCTATTCATCGATCCTCGTTAGATGGCTACGCCCATACCTTGGATCCAGTTTTTATGTACACTGCTATGGATGGCTGCGCCCATACCACATACATCTTGTACTTGAGATATCAATTATACTTCTTCATGCAGGTTCTCTGGTGGAAGTGTTTTCAGTTGGCCATGTTCTTATAAATCATTTCACCCCTCTCTCTCTCTCGGGCCTCATGCTTTAGGGGGCATCTGTTACACAGTAATTTGTCACCATCCCTGTTACCCCTTTTCCCGCACATTGGAGGACTTATTCCCGCACCTGTGAGAAGTGACCTGCAAACACTTGCATTGTATCCCCTTGAGTATGTACTTCATATGCCCTTAAGACACCTTCTGCCATTGCATTGTATCCCCTTGAGTATGTACTTCATATGCCCTGAAGACACCTTCTGAAAAATACCCATAAAAATAGCCCTTTTTCCATTGGCGAGGTTCCATTGTGTATCACTCGCGCCAATGGGGGAAATCCTCCAAAGAGGGCGCGCTAGCTGGCACTCTGTCTCAGAGTCACACTCGCGCCAACCTAGTTGGGTAAATTTTTTAACAAACAAACTTATGAAGGTTCTTCTTAACCTATTCATGAACTGATTCCATCTTGGGTTAGACCAGTTGGGCTTTGAATCTCCATAGAAGGGAAGTAGTTCTCCACCTCCCATGGAAGCTTCTTAGTGATAAAGCTAATCCCATGAATCTTGTGGATGGTCCTAACTCCTTCCCCTCTGTCTATAAAAGCTTGTCCTTTTGCCTTTGACAAGCTAGTTAGTAATTCTACTCTCCAAGCTCTAAATTCTAAGTCCCAAAGTCTGAGAATCACTAAGCTCATGCTACAAGAGGCCTTGTTCATCCCCATAAGGCTATATCTTTAAGGAGGAGATCTTTGTCCAAGTAACCAAGGACAGAGAGGGTTGCTCCCCATTCCCAACAAGCTTTGCAAGGCATGTGTTGCTGATCACCCAGCCAAAGGAGGATTTGACGTCAGAACTTGGTTGTATTCTTCTTGTTTATCAATAATAATAGACGACTATCATTATGGTTCCACTCTTATTGTCTTTATAATGATGTTTGAGTTATATCCTTTCTGACTGATACATAGATGCATTTCTTGGATTTTATGCTTGTATTTTTGTTGTTCTTTGCATGTGCAAGTGTCCGTTCATGAGGATCGTGGGGATTGTGACCAGCTGGAGTGAAAGAACGGGAGCGACGACTCTTCTACAAATACTAGCGTTGGATTTGAGGTAGGCCCTCATCATTGGTCTTTACTTTGCAATTAGGAACCTGCGTGTTAGCGTTGTTTGATTGTTGCTAGACCCCATTTAGGCTAGTGGGATCGCCTCTATCCGCAGAGGGGATTTACCTACACAACAGATAGGATAGGTTAGGTTAGGCTAGGCTAAGCTAGTTTATGCTAGGAGTGGGAAGGTTAGGCCAATTTAGTCTAATATAGGCTAGGAGAGGCTAGGATAGGATAACATAGTTCAGGATAGGTCACAATAGGTCGGGCTAGTTTACGCTAGGGTAGGCTAGGTTAGGTTATCCTAGGTTAGGCTAGGTCGGGCTAGGATAGTTTAGGGAAAGATGGTTTAGGAAATGTTAGCCTAGGGTAAATAAACAACCATTATATTCTTATATTTGATCTCAAGTACATTGTAATATTTCTTTTAGTTGGGGTGGAGTCATGAAGGCCATTCTCTTTCATCAAATCAAACTCATCCTTTGACTAGGCCTATTTTCTATATGAGCTCTATTCTCACAGCCCCATCAGTTTTAGTCTCCTATTATTACTTGTATGCCCTATCTCTTCCCTACTTTCTTGACTCATCTTCTACACGAGTGCTCCTCTCATTTTATTGCAAACATTTCTCTCTCTTTACTTTATTGCACATATTTCTTGATCGATTTTCCTGTAAGAATTAACAATCAATGTTAGGTTAAAAACTTCTAGTTATAATGAAAGACTATTCTTTCAATATTGATCTCATACTCTAGAGAAGGCATTTGGACTAAGGCTAAACTCATTCCATAAATGTGGAAGCTAGTACAAAATATTAGCTTTATATGTTTTCTTGGGAAAAGTTGAAAATTTTAGGTCTCATGGACATTCTTCTAGAGAGATAGGTTATTAGTAAGGTTTAATTCGAAATTACATCATTTTAGATTCCCTCCTAATGGTGTGCTCCCATGGTCTAGATAAGGCTTCACCTGTGCAAAAACTGTTATTAAAATAATTACAATTCATTTTCATCTTTTAACCCATTTTCATTTTATTTTATATACAAGCATAATTGAACATAATTAAAATAGTAGCGGGGACTAAAGGGTCACATATTATAATGTTGTTATGTAGAGAAAAATATTTCTAAATCCATCTTCATCCTTTTCTTGAGATGAGACATGCATTAATCCACCATAAAAAATTCTCCTTTCAATGTTAACCACTACAAATTGTTGACACTAAGCCCATCTCAATACAATCGATAATTTTCTCGCTTGAATGTTAATTGATACAAAAGTTTGGATACCAAGGCCATCTCAATAAAATATGTAACTTTCTCCCTTGAATGCTCATTGATACAAAAGTTTGGATACCAAGCCTATCTACATATAATGTATAAATAGAACTCCAAAGATTTCATAAGGGAAAAAAATGCAAAATCTTAGATTAGTCTACCATGATTTCACATTGATATTACAAAACAATCTATTACTCACAAAATTTATAAAAGCATCATACCCCCAACTGACACTGCGAGGAAAGCACAGACTAACTAAATCATTGCCAATTTGTTTTAAATATAAATAATCGGTTGAAGAGCATAATTATATCCATTGAAAGGACCCTGATAGTTATATATAACATTCCTTCTTCATGCATGTGCAGTTGCTTCAGTATATCTGGTATGCCTATGCTGGTTGTGTCATGTTTAAGTATGGATGTTTGAGTAAATCTGGTATGCCTATGCTGGTTGTGTCACGTTTAAGTATGGATGTTCGGATCTGGATGGAGTTTGAATATGTAATGCTAGACGGCATAAGAGGAAATCAGGTCCTCAAGTGGAGAATAACCCTTCACCGAAGTGTAGGCAATTAGGATTTCTACTGGAGCAAACAATTTCAAAAGAAGGAAACTAAGGTGATTAATGATCACTTCATTTTCAATGGTGTTTTTTCTATCCTTTGAATAGTAAATTAGTTGCAATTTTAATCTCTTTCTTGATATGTCAAATTTATTGTATAACATTTTTTCCATTTTATTAATTTGATTACAAATATTTTATATTCAAATTTGTTTTGTTCGAATAATAAGAATGATATATTAATAAAAATGAATGTAAGAGAGAAAGAAATATTGTTTGCTATAGGATTCCCACTAAAGGACACCCTACAAAATGAAATTGAGCTCAGAGGACACCCTACAAATTGAAATTGAGCTACAAGTATCTATCGATATGGCTTCCCTTTCAAAAACTTAACCTAAATGTCACCGGTTTGGCCATGGATCCATGTGCCTGACATTATGAAAAAAATCATTTTTAGATTATTAAGAAATTTATATTCACTATTTAATGATTTAATTGATATATTTTGCACTTTAATATTATGAGTTTACTTAATCCGCCTTTCTAGGATTTGACCAAGCCATATTATTATCTCTTTCTTTAACTATTTTTTTAATGTTTTCTACGAGTTTAATCACTTCATGTTGCTTATCAAATTTATAAACTTTTTATTAATCTAATTCTTCGTGTATAATTTGATTAATTATTGAAGTACAACACCAAACTATTTCATTGACGTAATTTAACCGACTACCATTATACAATTTAATTTCAAATTACGGTATTACAAATATCATGATGCAATAATCATTTAAACCGTAGTGAATTTTGAGCAAATCACCATGAGGATTTGAATTACCCACGCTATTTGTTATTATGATGTTAGCTTTAGTATGATTATTATGTTGTTAGCTTTAGTAGTGCCGTAGGTAATGTAATATTTTTTAGTGAAAAGTAAATATTTAATTTACATTTACTATGGTGATGAGGTAAATTATAGGCTATGTGAAAAGCCTAGTAGAAATTTAAATGTTTAAGGTTATTTTAATTTTATTTAGAATTTAGTTATGGTAATCTATGAAAATTAAGCGAGAAGGCCCTAGATGAAAAAAATAATTTACGAGAGAGTTAGAGGACAATTACTCTATCTCTAGAGATAAAAGCACATCTGAGTGGGAAAAGAAGCCAAGGAAGGCAAAAGGAAAAGTTGGAGGCATGTTGGAGGAGAATAAAAGAGACTGAAAACCTTGAATAGGATGTTGTTAATGTGAGGTAGGTCACTGAAAGAAGGGTATTCTTGACTTAGATTTAGAATCAGCAGAACCACGTGTGTGTCTATGAGTTCATGCTTGGATTGGGCAGTCTTCATGCCATAGAAAAAACCATGATAGGTCACTTTCCATTTGTTTTTGTGGAATGGAAAAGGCTTGGGGAAGAACTCCTGGTTTCCATTATCATTAGTCAAGAGGAGTGGTCTTAATATCTCTAATCTCCTAGTGGCCTCGCTTAAGAAAGATAAGTAGCTTACGTCACTTTCCATTTGTTGTTGTGGAATCGAAAAGGCTTGGGAAGAATTAGTGATTTCCATTATCATTAGTCAAGAGGAGTGGTCTTATTATCTCTAATTTCCTAGTGACCTAGCTTAAGAAATATAAATAGCTTAGGTCACTTTCCATTTGCTGTTGTAGAATTGAAAAGGCTTGGGAAAGAATTCGTTGTTTCCATTATCATTAGTCGAGACGAGTGGTCTTATTATCTCTAATTTCCTAATGGCCTGGATTAAGAAAGATAAGTAGCTTAATTTGTGAATTCGAGAACCACTATTACTATTATATGCATTGTAATACCAAAATATCTACGAGGCCCCTGTATAATGGTTATAAAGAAGGATCCAATTTGTGGCTGGATGCTCTAAAATACAAGACTAAAAAAGATAAGTGAACTTTATCTTCTAAAATATTCATTATTTTTTGTAAATATTTTCTGAGTAAATTCTGTTCATTATGCCACAGATAATTCGCTAAATGCGATTCTAAGGAAATGTACTTGGAGGTTTATGGAGGATCTAGAAAATTTCATTCTATTAAATATAAATATTAAACTCATATTGTGCCTTAGAGTTAGTTCATGGCTAGTGCCGACTGGAGCAGAGAACCAATAGCAGTCTCGGTTAATTGTTGATTAATATCAACCTGTAAATTAGAGTAATTCCCCGACGAAGCTGGCTGGACTGACAAATCTAAAACACGTCTTTGTTAATCATGTTTCCTCTTACCAAGTGAATATCCTAAAATACAAAGAAAACCACGTTTCACAAAAACCATGTTAAAGGGATTGATAGGGCGTAACTTAACAGAGAGATAAAATTGAATAAGGGAAGTATTTATTTTTCTAGAAATTAAATAATGGATGGAACTACTGTATTAAACCGAGTAAGAGATTACATAGTGGAAGTAATTTGAGCTATTATATATAGAGATATGAAGTTATAGTTACAATATTAAATGGAATGGCTATTAGCAATAAATAAACCCATGTAGTAGATCAATTATTGTGTCAATATTTCACCATATGACAATAATTTGAAAGGAAAGTAATACTTCGGAGTTTCTTATGTATGTATATGCACAAAAATAAGGAGTTAAAAAGTTCCCAACCCTCGCATAATAGATTTCTTGCAAGTAACTGACCTTTGTGTTTTATGCTATCTTATTTTTCAAAATTTAACTGTGTATACAAAATAGAACCTCGATTGCTTTCATGGTATATAAGTTGTAAGCTATAACTAAAAATAACCATATGGGAACCCTAAAAATAACCATACTGGAACCCTAAAAATAACCATACGGGAACCCGAAAAGTACTTAAAAAAAAAGGAATGAGGCACTCGTTCAAAACAATACCTGCAGGTTTAAAAGTAAAACAACTAGATGTTAAGACTGCATTTCTACATGGAGACTTAGATGAGGAAATATATATGGAACAACCGGAAGGGTTTGTTCAGCATCACAGTGAGAAATCTGTCTGCAGGCTCAAGAAGTCATTATATGGCCTGAAGCAGTTGCCTCAGCAGTGGTATAAGAAGTTTGATTCTTTCATGTTAAGTTAGAAATATGTTAGAAGTGAATATGATCATTGTGTTTATTTTAAGCAATTGAATAATGGAATATTCATTATCTTAGTATTGTATGTTGATGATATTCTTTTAGCAAGCAAAAGCATAGAAGAAATCAACAGGTTGAAGGCTCACATGGCAAGGATATTTGATATGAAAGATCTAGGAGCAGCAAGACAAATTTTGGGCATGGAGATTTTCAGAGACAGGAGCAATGGTAAGCTATGGCTATTACAACATAAGTATATTGAGAAAATACTTTTGAGATTTGGTATGAATAATGTGAAGCCTGTGTCAGTCCCTTTAGGTTCCCATTTTAAGCTTTCTTCGAGTTTATGTCCTAATACAAATGAAGAAAAGGATTATATGTCTCTAATTCCATATGCCAATGTACTAGGATGTTTAATGTATGCGATGGTTTGTACTCGACTAGATATTTCACATGCAGTTGGGGTTGTTAGCAGGTATATGGAAAATCCAGGTAAAGAACACTGGTCAGCATTGAAATGGGTGCTTCGGTATTTGAGAGGCACAAGTAGTTATTGTATTACTTACAATAAGAGTAGTGAATTTGTTTGCGGATATGTTGATTCCGATTTTGCAGGTGATTTGGACAAGAGAAGGTCAACTCCAGGGTACATCTTTACTCTTGTAGGTGGAGCTATCAGCTGGATGTCAAAGCTACAAAACGTTGTTGCTTTATCCACTACTGAAGAAAAATACATTGCTGCTTCTCATGCTTGCAAAGAAGGGATTTGGTTGAAAGGTTTGTTTGGTGAATTTGGTAGGTTGCAGGACAACATCAAGTTATTTTGTGACAGTCAAAGTGCAATACATTTGGCTAAGAATCCGGCCTATCACAGTAAATCAAAGCATATACCGATCAAGTACCATTTTGTAAGACATGTTATCACTGAAAGGGGAGTCTCTCTTGAAAAGGTGCATACAAAGGAGAATTGTACAGACATGTTCACGAAACCAATTTTGTTAGAGAAGCTACACTGGTGTTTGACTTCTCTTGGCTTGCAGAAAAGATAAAATAATAATAACATGGCATCAGGCTAATTGTTGTCAAGGTGGAGATTGTTGAGATTTTCTGTTTTGAATAAAATAGGCAAAAATCTCAGTAGATAATAACAATAGAAATTTTGTTGCTAGATTAACTCCATGTTGTTGGGAGAGAGTTAATGCATCCTAAATTTGATGTAAGAGGATTTATGAGGCAGTTCGATTCTCCCTGCTATAAAACAGGTATCCATACGGATGGTTTGGAGAGTAGTGTGAGAGTTTGTGAGGATTTGATTTATGTAATCTCCTGTTTGATTAATAAAGAATTGCCGATGCCTATGTTTGGTGGACGTAGCCCAGATTGGTTGGGTGAACCACGTTAAATTCTTGTGTTGCCTGTGCATAGTTTAAATGGTTTTGTATATGTTTTATTGTTTGTTGTGCATCTGATCTCCAACAATAATTTCGTTCGAGCCTAGCGTGCAATAATGGAGAACAATTTTATGTTAATGTTATATGGCTAACTATTTCAAATGTTGTTTAATGTTAACACATTGAATACTGACCTCTAGAATGTGAAGTTTTCGACTCTGGTGAACTCTTGCGTGTAGGTATAAACATTTTTGCATGATAATCATAATTTTTCACAATAAATTTTTAATATAAATTTGAATGTAATAGTTTTTGTTGCGTTTTAATGAAAATTTGGAAGCTATAATTATATCTAAAAAATATTTGTGAAGGGCTGAGAAGAGATATTAACCACACTTAACGCATCTCTATGAAGGGTAAGGAAATAATTACACAAAACATTTCTTTCTATGAGTTTGACTTGTGAAGATATTGTTCATCCCAGAAAATAGTAGAGTGTCACATTGGCTTGCCTCCCTTAGAAAAAAACCTAATATAAATAATAGTAACAACAAACTATGTTTGGAAAAATCTCACTCCAATATTTTTTTCATACATTTTTTGATACCAATTGATGTTCTAATAAAAGTGATATCTTGGTGATAAAGTCGAACTAAAAGAAAAATAATTCACATATCTTGTCTCCATTGTGCCCAAACTATTATTTCCATACTATGTTATAACCCGTGTGGTGATGGTGCATGTTCATATATTATAATAACTTACGTAACTTTCACATACTATCATTTCGCTAAACGTAGTAATGCTCCAATATCTTTCGGTTTGGAAAGCCATTGATTTTCAAATCAAGGTATGCTCATTTATATCTTGACTTCCTTTTAGAGGAAATGCTTATTTGGATGATATAATCATTGAGGAAATACCCTAACATCTAAGAAATGATTTTTAGAACTTTATGTCTTTGTCATAGCTGGAAATCACGTCCTTTTAAGATTAATCATTGTATCTCTTAGTTCATAATCTTTATGCTAGACAAATAGTTTGTGAAACTTTGAATATATATTCTCAATTTGATATGCATCACTATATTTCATTTTGTTCTTCTTATTTGAATAAGTAAATCTATGATTTAAGGTGGAATAATATACTAATTAAACTCCCATCTAAAAATTTGCACCATATTGATGTCATTCTCATGAAATGATATATTATATAAATAATAATTAGTTAAAGTGGAAATTTATTTTCTCAAGATTTTTGACACTGTAAAAACATCATTAAAAAATGTATTAAAAAATCAACTAAAAAAATGAATGCACTAAGTTCACTGTCTCTATTACTATAATATAATACATGTAAAATTATCATTGATATGATTCTAAATATTAAAATTACTATTCTTAAAATAATTTTATAAAATAATTATTATTATTAAAAAAATTTCTCTTGGGTAAGATATCGTGATTCTTGGATGTAAGGAAACAAGAAATGGGTTAGCAACAAAAGGCCTAGAGGCATCTCCAACTTTATAGACTACTAATAGGTTATTCCAGGTGGCATAGTTTTCCTTAAATAATTGTGATGAGTTAGAGTGAATTCATTGACATTGGCATGTAGTTAAGACGAGTAATATAATGTTGAGCCCTTTTTCTTCACAATCATAATGGTGCACACATAGTAAAAATTTCAAATCTAAATTTGGAAAAAAAAATCCCATGGAAAAATAGGGGCTAATATTCGCAAGTGGGCTAATTTTCCATAGGTTTTCCAAAAAAGATTCACCAATTTCTATTTTTTTTCTAAAAATATTTTGCCCAAATTTTATAGTATTTCTTTTACCTTAAGAATTGACAAATTTGTACAAACAAGTATTATAAATTTACATCTTTTTCCAAAGATATCAACAAACATTTTATAATTTCCAAATTTAGAAACTAGTAAGATTCTCCAAAATAGTAAACTTATCATGAATGAATATTTAAAAACAAATACAATAAAATTAAAATTATATATTATATTAAATAAATATTTAATAATATATTTATATTTATATTAATTAGTTATATAATATTATATAGTTAACTATTTCAAATGTTATTTGAAGTTAACACATTGAATACTTGCCTCCCACATGCAAAACTTTCAACTCAAGTAACGTCTTCGATGAAGGCCTGAACGCTGTTTCCCTGTAATCATAATGTTGCACACGAAATTTTTAATGGAAATTTGGAAGTAATATATTTAGCGGTCTCTTAGTGAAAATTTGGAAAAACATGATTACACGATGGGTCTCACATGAAACAATAATTTCACTGAAGACATCTCCGTGAGGGGTTATAAAATAATTACACCAAACATTTCTCTCTGTCTGGTTGGGTTAGACCGATATTATTCATCCAAGCCAATAGTAGAGTGTCATTTTCAGCTAGGGTAGGATACATAAGACTAGCTTAATTAAGGTGTGTTAGAAAGGGTTAGCTAGATTAGGCTTATCCAGGGTGGGTTGCAGTCGATAGATTAGGTTAGGTAGATTAGGTTAGGTGGATTAAGTTAGGTTGATATATGATATGATATTTTAGGGTAGATTTATGTAACATAAGGATATGCTTCACTAGATTAGTATAGGTTATTTGAAGAAATAATTAGGCTGGGTTCGTTTAGAAAAACCATGGGGAGAATAGAGTACCCTAGTGAGGCAAAGCTAGGAAAATGTGAGGTAGTATAGTGTAGTGTATACGGAATATCCTGCAGCCACTACAAATCATAAATCGTAATATTAAAATTAAAATTCATAGAGAGGTATTTGATATTCCGAATTGAATTGATTTACATCATTATTATAGATTTAATGATAATATTTTAACATATTGTACTCTATTACATTGTATATATACAACAAAGACATTCAAGTGAAATTTAAACAAAGATAGATCGATTTAGTACAAATCTAACAATTTCTTAGTGCAAATTTTTTTAGAATGAAAAATGCAATGTGCATTTTTTTTGTTTAAATTGTTTTTTAGATGCTAAGTAGAGTTTATATAGAACCAAATAATTTTTTTAACCATAAAAACTTATTTTCATAATCAGTATATAATTTTTTTAAGACAGTATATAATGATACATAATTGATAATAAAATATTACATAAGATGTACATTGAAACATTTATAACACAATTTTTTTTCAATTATTAACCACATTGTAATATTATTCAATAAAATTCGTATTAAAATATTTAAACAAACCATTTGATATTTTATTATACAACATAAAAAATTATACTTAAACAATTTACTTTTTAATATTAGATATATAACGAAGTTAATATCTACATAAATTAGTAATATAACATAAATCTTCAATATTAAATCTCTGTTCAAATTTTTCAATATTAAGGTTTAAACATCTTTCTCACACTTTTTTACTTCTAATTACTTTAGAAAATATTCATCTTTTTATTATAGTGTATATTACTTTTTTAGTTAAAGCATAATTTATTTATTTGTATTTAAAGGGTTGTCTGTCAATAAACATACATGCCCCCGTCGTACTGTGGTATAAAATGAGTCTCTCTGTTTATTTACTAATTCTATTTAGAACCATCATAGATCTATCTAGTACAGATCTAACATGAGCAGAGAGGGATCAAATTTCTCTAGTGAAACTTTCCTTAGAGTGAAAAATACAATGTGTAATTTCTCTTTATTTACATTGTACATTTAAATACTATGTAGAGTATATATAGGACCAAATAAACATTTTAAGCATAAAAGATTATTATTTTCATGACCTATACAACTTTTTTTAAATGATATGCAATATATGCATAATTTACATTAAAATATTTTACATAACTGGTACATCAAAACACTTTATAGCACAAATTAAAATGATTTTTTAATATTAACACATTTTTAATTATATGTCAATATTATTTTCAATTAAAATATTTTATCTATATCCTACATTGAATATTGTTTTATATACAACATTAAAGTATTTTATTTTAACAAATTATTTTCTATCTATAAATATATATAAAGTTGATATTGACACAAATTATTTAACATAACATACATATTCAAATAGTTTATTTAAATTTCTTATTGAAATATTTTTGAAAACTTCAAGTCTTAAACATCTTACTCACAAATATTATCTACTTCCAATTAGTTTACATCATACTTTTTATAGCCTCTATTACTTTTCTCTTTAGACCATAATTTATTTTTTTTGTTTTAAAGAAGCTTGTGTCAACTCGACAGAAAAATAAACATACACATTCCCTCCTACTGGATTGGAGAATCAGCTTCTCGACTCAATACTTAACTATTAAGACTCCATATAATCTACTACATTCATGCTTTAGAAATATCTAATGATTATAAACTGGAAAGTAGATTAAATTATAAAAGAAATGAAATAAGTTATTGGATATCAAGAAACTGTTACATCACCATTTTTTACTAGATCACTCATTAGTTTAAGAAAATGATAATCTCTGCGAAGGAAATGAGCTTTGTTGTAGGTGAATCATGCACTATGAAACTATCATCATGTACCACTACTTGGTTTAAGAGAACAAGGGTTTGTCGTTCTCCCACAAACATGCCATGGCATCTTTAAGAAGAGGAGAATCTCAGCGAGGGAAATGTGGTTTAAGAGAACAAGGGTTTGTCGTTCTCCCACAAACATGCCATGGCATCTTTAAAAAGAGGAGAATCTCAGCGAGGGAAATGAGTTTTGTGGTAGGTGAATGATGCATTATGAAATGATCATAATGTACCACTACTCGGTTTACGAGAACGAGGGCTTGTAGTTTTCCCACAAACATGCCATGGCATCCTTAAGAAAAAAATAAAAAATCTTCGGCATGAGATATGTCCCAAATGAAAAAGCTTGTACGAGTTGCAATGAAGGAAGAGAGGATTTAGGTGATATGGAGACTCGAACATGTGCTTCCAACCTACGTGACTATAGAGAAATATATAAGATGCTCCGAAATATGAGATTTAAACATTTCAAATCTGTGGCAAACAAGTTTGTTCAGGAAAATGTAGACACACTACGGTTCTTGCACGGTGTGTTTAGCTATACACATGATGTAGAGGTAGACCGTTCAACTTTTCCCTTTTTTTTTTTTTTTTTAATATTTCAAGTAGATATTGAGCACTTCATTTTTTTGAATTTCAAGTTCTCTTAAATGGATGGGTGGAGTTAGGAAGATATTATGGTCTTTACTTGAACCAATTTCAGAAGATTGATTTAAAATATGAATTTAGGATTATTTATTTTATTTTGATTGTGGCATTATAAAAAGGTAAAGTGGTTCATGTTGATTTTCTGAAGAAGCGTAACAATATATTATAAACAAGAATATGTTATTGAAATAGTGTTTCACAAAACATTAAAAGACATAAAATGTAATGTAGTACATGTACGTCTTCCTAAGAGAGTGAAATTCTTTTTCTTTTACTGAATTTGAAAATATAATAGCAATTGCCCCTAAAGGTGAAAAGATGCATAGAAGGAATAGAAGGGGCATGTAGGTTTTCTTTAATACCATTTAGGTGTACAAAAGGGAACCAATTATTACACTTCACAATCGACATTTCAATTAAGAGAGAAATTTGAAGAAATGAACAAAGTTTCTTGGTTTCTTGAGAAATTGATGATACATCATTCTTATTTATAGTATCAAATTATGTTTAATGAACATGTAGAAAAAAATATTCACAATATAGCAGATAAGATTTCTACATAAGCTTCCAAGTTTTACTGTTATTTTATTAGATCTCTAACATCTTTCGCATGATTTGACATGCCTAGTCAAACTAAAATTCACATAATATATGCTTTTACTTTCATCATGTATTCATGAAATTAATTTGTAATTTTTTATTTTTTGATAACTCTTTAATATTAATTTGTAAATATGTTTCACTACAAACAAAAAGTTTTAGAATAAATGAACAATATTAAAAAAAAACATTAGTATAACAAATAATTCTTGCAAAATTTAATAGAAAAATAGAAAATATAAGAATATGTGCATCATGCAAATTAATATCATTACAAACACTTGTGACAAGTAAATTAATTAGTATATATATATATATATATATATATATATAATATATTATATATATATATATATATATATATATATATATATACAACCATACGTGCAAGAATCGAACATTGGATGCAAGCAATACATTAAAAATATGCATTTATAAAATAAAACAAATAATCATTTATCAATATAATACATATGCAACAACCACAATGTGTTGCTATATTGTGCAATATGGCTCAATAACCATAATCATTTTACATGTTGTTATATTTTGCAATGCTCAATTAATGATATATATGGCTCAATACCATACTACATTTTACAACGAATATATCGCTCAAAACTATGGTGAATTTAAAAAAATTGTTGAAAATAGCAACAAGAAATGCTAAAAATAATAGTGTTATAGATAGCATTTCAGTATATATTCCAATTTTAATTTGTCCTTGATTAAAACTGAGAATTTAAAATTGAATTTAGTCTCACCAGCCATTTGAGAAATAATTAATTAATTCATATTAGATTAATTAATTGGAGAACTTCAAACATGAAGTCTTTGTGAAGGCATGTAATAGTTATCCCTTTGATTGAGGAAGTTATCCATTAATTAAGGAGATAAGGATGAATTGTATTTGATTTGTAACTAGTTAGCTCAGTTAAGTGAGTTAAGTCCAGTTAAACTAGTTCCAAACAGTTTGTGGAACTAATTGTGATTTCAGTTAGTTAATGCATGCATGCATGCAACTAGTGTTCTCCATATAACTGAATCTCTCTTATAAATAACTCATGAATGTTATTTTAGACAAAGACCCAGTTGAGATTAAAGGCAAGTACATTGTACTATCAATTTCTATAATATTCCTATGAGAATATAACTTGCATGGAGAAGGAATCCATTCCTTCAGGGTTGCGCAATTTCTACAAACGTCAGAGCAGTGTGTGAGATGCGTTTTACACAATTGACAGCTAAAGAACCCAGGAGAAACTACGCTAGGAAATAATAGGCTTGGAGGGTAGAGGGAAAGGCATATGTGTTGTCTATTCTGTCTATGAGCAACAGTGCGGGATTGTATTGGGAGCTGGATAGCTTGTGAGCTAAAGCTTTGTGTAATCGTGATATATTTTCACTTGTATGATAATACATATTTCGAGGTTTTTAGCTGAGGCTTTCCCCAAAGTATTCTTCTGTGCTTCTTGTGCGATTGTTTCTTCTTCATCTGTTATATGTGTTCTATTTGATCTTACTCAAAATTGATTAAGCCTCATCAAGTTTGATTGTAAAAGTAGATTAAGTATTTTTCTTTTGTACATTGGATAATCAGTTTAATCTATAGTGAGAATTTCTACAAAAATGTTGAATGAACAATGTTTCTATTTCGAACATCAACAACATCCGTTGAATTTAAAATGACATGAGGAATTATCACTTTCCTCTTCAACTTCTCTCTCATTGAGATATTCATAAAATGTAGAAAAGGAGAAACAACAAAGTAATGTATACAACAAAGAGACAAATGGATAGAACTTGTAAGACTGCATGGTTTTGTAAAATATATTTGAAATTTTTTAATTTATAAAAACTATATCTTCCACATGGACCTACTTCAATCAATCAAATATAAAGCTAATAAAAAATTTAGCTTCTCTCATTAAGATCTTCATTAAATGCAAAAGAGAAGCAACAACAAGGTAATTTATACAAAATTAATGAATACAACTTTGGAGACTACATGATTTTTTAAATTATCTTTGAAAATGTTTATTTTTTATCAATTGTATATTCGACATGGAATCACAACAATCAATCATATTTAAAGCGAATAAAAAATTAAATAATTTTAATTTCAAAAGATTGATAAAATATTATAATATTTTTATTTAAAATATATATATATATATATATATATATATATATATATATATATATATATATATATATATATATATATATATATATATATATATATATATATATATATATATATATCAAAATAAATTTATATACATAAAAATTACAATATGCGATTTCAAGCGTGAGTATAATAGAGTGTATAAAAATATAGTAAAAGTGTAAAGTTAACTACAACGGGAAGATAATATAAAATAAAAATACTTATCCTAATAAAAATAGGTAATGATCATTTAAGAACTATTGCAATATCATATTGATGATTGCAATACCATCTATGAAAAGCGGTTAGGAAAATTCCTAAATATCAAAAGAGAAATTTGCTAGGAATGATAAATATATATTACTAAAATAAATTCAATGAATACGGAGTCGGAATTAATGAATGGGTGCGTTTATTCCAGTAACATATTTATCATTTTTGTGCAAACAAAACTTATGAAAAATAAGTTTTATTGGTAGTAATTTTTAGAAATTACAAAATATTTAAAATTTAGAAATTCCAATTGAAAACAAGCGGCGTCATACGATTACTTATAATTTTTGTCAGAACTACAAGAAATCTAATGATGTTGGCATAATAACTTGGATAAATCATTAGAAATTGGCATAATAACTTGGATAAATCATTAGAAATTAAAGAAAGAAGTTAATTGATAATTTTAAAAATTGTTATTTTATTGATAAAATAGGGAGAAGTTATAGTATGATAAAGAAAAGAAAAGAAAATAAAATTGAGATACCATAAGAAGATGATCAACTTTAATTTAAATATATATTTATTTGGTGGAGTATTGAATATGAAAAACACAATCTTAAAATGCCTTACATTAAATAAAAAAATTCAAAATATTTGCTACATTACCTACTTTCCTAATGTTTTAACTTATAAAACCTATGACAATTTCATAATTTTTTTCTCTAAAACTTTTCAATTAAACAAATCAAATAGTTACCTTTTTTAAGGCAGAAAAAGGGCTAAATCCAATCTCAAAAAACGTTGACCATCATCATCTTCAATTTTTATTTGATCTTCAATTTCAAAATAAAATTTGAATTTTGTTTTTAATGTCAATTCAATTTTATATTATCATATCTCTCCTCAAAAAAGAAAAAAACTCCAATGTAATATATACTAAAATAGTTTACATATGAATTGAATTAAAAGCTTCATATATAAAAAGAAAAGTGTTCCCCACTTAATTTAACTCATAATACAATAGCAATGTATGTTTTTCGGATTTGGACTTGTTAGTGAAAGAATGAATATCAAACTACACTAAAAATAAAAATAAAATTTGATGGAGGAGCATCTGCTAAGGCACCATGACTGGGTGTTGGTCTCTGCCAGGGTGGAAAGTTGAATTAGCATATTGGTTTTCTTTATGTTCAGTTTGTCAAAGTAGGATGTAGGATTTTGTTTTTATTTTTAAGTTCAATATTAGTCAAGGGTAGTTTGGTGAGTTAGGGTCATTTATTTGTTGTCTTTAATTAACAGTAAATTAATAATTGTCATGTCATTTTAAAAGGAAAAAGACAAATGTGTCTAATGTAAAATCTTGCCATATAGTCAGAACCAAATACTTAAATAATTATGTAGCTATAAGGTCTACAAGTAAAAAATTAACTACACAGTTCAATTAACTGTAGACAGAGAACATAAATGTAACATTGAAAATCATTGACAAGGTTCAGCATTTTCGGATACAAGTAATAAAAGGAGACAAAGAACAAATTTAACATTCATCCATCTATACTATCATCTTCATACTATGTGATTTTATTTCTCAATTATTAAATGCTTTAGAATGAAAAACAAAGTGCAGGCATACAGTTTTATGTTTTTCCTCTCTTAAGAAACAGAGCACTGTCAATCACATGCAAGTTTCCAAGACCAAAATGGACAAACAATGGACAAGCTCATGGCCAGGAGAATGTCAAAATAGTAGACCAATTGAATGAGGAAAACCAAAACCTGAATATCAACTGGACAAACCACAAACAGAGGTAATTTAGTACAATCTATTATAGACCATTTCTTTTCCTTTCTAAATGAAACAGAGACAGAAAATATATAATTGTTATTATATAAAAGTCCAGCATTACATTGTCGAAACAAATAGAGGAAACAACGACCATGAGACAGGGCAGACCCGAGTCAAGGGTTTGTCATCATGTAATCCTCATGCCTAACCAAAGATTTCAACTAGTACGAATTACAAACTGGAATTGTAAACATAGGTGTGCCCAGGTCGTGTAAGGACTCAAACAAGAGAAAACAAATGAATGTCGAGGCGCGGCCACAGAAAACTATAAATCCTAGCTATAGTCGAACAAGTCTGTGGTGACAGAGCCACAAAACATGAAAATTTCCTAAGACAAAAGGGGCAGACATTGTTAGCGATTGAACCTAGAGAAGGTAGAATTAAATCAAGGAAAGACGAGTTGCCTGAGTAGACCTGGAAAAACGAACCATCATGCCTGTAACCTAAGCACACAGGAACATTAACATAAAAAATTTAGCAGCAGAGCCATTGCAAAGAGCCCACAGCAAGAAAGAAAGGTTGGAAATCTGACAAACCAAACCAGAAATTGATTCTAGGTTCAAGAAAAAGAAATAACCAATTGTGCCAAGGAAAATGAACATACCAACTTCCAGAATGCAGAACAGGACCATACAACAAGGAATATAGTTTCCAACAGCACAAGCGAGCCCATGAAATCACATTCATTCATAGACAGAACCAAAATAGAGCATCACCATAGAAACCCTCGCAGAGCTCTCACAGCAGAATGAAAATGTCGAAATGACCAAAATGCCAAAGGGTTTTGTGTAATGAATAAGCGGGAAACAAGGACCAAGGTAGGAGAACAGGTCAGTTTCACATTTACAATCCTTAATAAATGATTACAACCACCACCAAAAATGTCCATTGATCATAACAATAATTAAAGTCCAAATCATCAACCAAATCCGAGTTCATCAATAGCGCCGGACAAACATTGTGTCAAGTTATACGTTGGAATGTGGGCTGGGTCCCATCAAAATTTAATTATATTATGCATGTGTGTGTCAAGATATGTTGTTTTTTTTAAAAATTAAATAAAAAATACCCTCCAATTAATGATCATTTAGGAACTATTCTATTGTATGAATCAAATTAAGTCATTCTCTACACATTTTTTAGTAGCTTAATGATTTTTTTAATTAGTTTGAATGGAGCAGAGTGGGTGGATTCCAAAATGCCAAGAGGAGAGGGCTAGAAATAAAAGGATGAGAAGTTAATGGCAATGAAGAACCCAAGGGAGTGACAAGAACCATGGTTGTGGTAGCATGAGGATTTGAATTACTCAACAATGCAAGTCGCAACAACATGATATTAAGGGTATACCCAAGTTAGGGATGACACCAATTTTGTGTAACAAAGGCTTTCTTGATCAAAACCCTTATATCTCGATCATCAATAAACTAATATATTTATCACTATTTCATTGGAAAATGGTATTTGATCTTATTTATCATAGTAAATGCCATTTTATATCTTTCTATTGCTAGTAAGTATTTGTTGCACACCACCGATAATGATTGCTTCAAAGAAGAAAGTGATGTTTGTCACCTAATTTTATCTTGTCTCCAAGGTTGAATGTTGGTTTCAATTTTTTGAGCATCACATACAATTTTCATAGAAAATAAACTATTCCATTTAAAACATGGGTTTCCTTGGTTCATATTAATTATAGTGAGATTGTTTTCAAAAAAGAATTATTCTAGCATACACCTTGTGGCATTTGGTTTGATGATTGTGCCTCTAGTCTTCATACTTTTACACTATGTAGTTGATTCCTAAATAAATTTCATATATTTCCGCCAAAATAAGGATTACATATTTAAAGTTACAATGTATATAAAACTAAGTTTCAGCATGCACTTAAAAAAATTTCAAAATGTATTAAACTATTGTAAAAATTTAGGGAAAGTGAATGAATATAGCTTTTCACTTCTACTGAACATTTCTTTACGAAGTGAGAACATAGTCAAAACGGTCAAGGAATGTTATAATTTTCATCGACACGTAAGAGAATAATAATGAAGTAGCTTCTTAGAAAATACAATTGTTTATATTATTTAGTTGGTTTCTATGATTGAATACGCTTCATAAATGAAATATCTTGATATAGTGATTTTGAAAGGTGAAATGTACGTGCAGTAAAAAGAAGTTGCATATATGGTCATATAATTTGACTTAAATTACTAAATTGTGGCCGAAAAATCCTCAATTATCATATAATTTACGTGAATCAATACACACTTAAAATGAAGCAAATCTCAAAAAATTTCACTAGATGGTCACTGTGGCCTTGTGTTTCCCATATATTTCCATTAGCATGTTGTATTCTATCCAAAGCTTCAAATATGCTATCAATTTCTTGTTTTGTGAGGCTCCATACTCTTCACATAATTATAAATAAAAATGAGACTAAATATAAAGTGTCCAACATTTTTGGAAATTTCAAAAAATAAAAAAAAAAATCATACATTTTTAAAATTTCATCTTCCCAACATTTCAGCTTCATAAATTTGTTATAATTTAACTGGTTAAGTAGCAATGTGGAAAAAAAATCGATGAAAAATTCTTCCTTCAACAAATACATTACTTCTTCCTTCAAAAAATATATTACAAAGGATCCAATAACTCTCTTCCTTCAACAAATATATTACCAAGGATCCCATAACTCGTTTGGTAGACAATGCTATCAAAATCTAAATGGCAGAGCAACTCCTCCTTAAATAAATTTGCTAAAATTTAGTAAAATTATCCTAATATTCTTTAGGAACGGAACATAACTCGATGCAAATTTTACTAACCAGAATCATTTGACATAAATTTTCCTCACCCTATATTAATCTATTTCATCATCCGACCACATGAGGACCTCCATGATCTATTGAAGACCTGGCAGGTCCCACTCCCAACAACATAAAACAAGCTGGAATAAAGCGTTGCGACAGATTGAGGTTTGAAGCTTCCGAGTGGAAGCACTGAAGGCACTTAGGGAAAGAAGAAGAATACAAGGGCTTGGGATTGGAAGGTCATATCTGATAAATTTTCATAACAGCACGTGGGTAGAAGCGGAGTCTTTCCCATGGAGATCAATTCCAATAACAATGGACTACTGAATTTTGCAGATAACATGAAGAAAGTCTAGAAATTCGATAATTCGTTTTGGAACAGTGGCAGGAGCTACGTGCCGACTAGGGTGTGGAGTCATTCATGAAGGAAAAGAAACTACCAGGCATCCCATCTAAGAGGGCCTTCATGTTGTCCATGGCTCCTACGGGATCGACGCGATAGTATGCAATATAGAATCAGCGATATATCCCTCCATTAGTTACCTTGCAGTGCTTACTTCTCCCTCATTGACAGACATTCTTGTCGACGGCCGTTGGTGAAAAGAACGCACCCGCATTATCGCCATGTTTTCAAAATTGATGGGATAAATGAGGAAGAAAATGATGGATTCTCATTGGCTCAAAAAAACCTCCATAAACCTTATTATTACCTATATCATAATATAACAATGGCTTAACTGCTAGCGAAATTTGAGTGAATAACCATCACGATTTGAGTTCAACGAACAATAATAATACAAGCGAGGTCATCCGCGCTATCTATTATTAAGTTTTCGGTGCTGCTATTTATTCGCATCCCTTACACGTCCATAGGCACCTTGAATTTCAATATTGTCATAAGAAGCATATGTGTATTTTAGTGGACCTAATATTCTTTGAACTCTATCTTAAGAAAATTTAAATACACTGGCCGAGCACAAATTAAAATGTATTCCAAATTTATAAGGTTGAATCCTCATGTAGGTTTGCATATTGAAGTTTTTTTTCAATGGTCACAAAAATTTCTTAAACTCATTTGTAATTGAAAGTTATTTTAAAAAATTAAAATTTTGTAAAATATTTCGCTCCCTATTTTACTCTCGAGTATCTTAACTATATTTGTTTACTAGTCATATATGCAAGTTATTAGGATTGTGTGACATTTGTTTTTTAGACCAGAAATGATTGCATTTATGGAACAATAACATCAATCATTTTTGTAAAATATGTAATCTATTTTTAAAAGAAAATTAATATGGTACTTTATTTATAATTTTTTTTCTTAGTTGTTTTTTTTTTTTATTATTATTATTATTATTCCTTTTTACATTGATAAGGGAGATGGGTTAGTTTTGTATATACTCATTTAACATTACTAAAAAGAGCTAACTTTTTCAAAAAAGAATGAAAATTGTGTTCGTTATGTAGAATTTGTTTCTTAGTAGTTTTTAAGTGATTTTTTGAAGTTTCTCATGGATTTTCGCTTGATTCCCGCCAAACAAATTGTAATCAAATCTTGAATTGTGTTGTTTAAATTGGCCTTTGGACTACATATATGCATTCAATACCATCATAAGTGTAACGCCCTTGGTGAAGTGCGACGGGGCGGGCGTGCACGACCGCACGTGGGCGGAACGCCGGGCGGCTTGAATGACAATGCGACATTGTAAGTGCTGCGGTGCGACGTTTTTGCGAGCTGTGGTGCGACGATAGACTTGTGACACTTGGAGAATGGCGTGGAGCGTTGGAGGACTTATACCCACGATACGAAGGCGTTCGTATGGGGTTGGCTGACATGGTTCCAGGGCATCCTTGAAGAGTGCAAGCCATTGTTTAGGGGGTTGGCTGGGCAAGCGACCACCCTCCGACGGAGCGTATATATGAAATGCATTTGGAGGTTCATTTGGACATTCGAACTTGATCATCTCTTGTTCTATGCTCTTGGAAGAGCCTCTTGTGCGCAGATTGAAGGCGGATGAGCGCATAGCTCATGCGCTCCCTTGGTGAGCCGCACTTAGTGGAGTTGCTCTTGGTAGGAGGTGAACGCATTGGGCAAGGCGTGCCCTAGGTGATCGTGCGGAGGGTCGATTTGTGTGACAACTTGGCACGGGCGTCTTGGTGACTTGGGTGAGCGCCTGCCCATCGTGCAAGTGTGCACGGAGACTTGTTGGAGTGTTGGTTTGTGGACGGAGGTGTGCCTTGGTGGGAGGCACTCGTGTGTGCCGACTTTGAGGAGCGCCCGAGTTGGGAAAACGACACGACGGTGCAACGGGGTGAACGAAGGTTTGGTTAGTCGTGTGGTGACCATGCGGAGGTGCCGACGAGATGGGCAACCGAGTTTTCCGATTTTGTATATTTGGCTAAGTGTAAATTTTGGGTTTTTCAAGATTTAACTTGTGCATTGTAAAAAACGAAAGATTGTATAATATATTGTTGGGCAGACTCATATTGCAGGGAGTTGCCCCTCCCTTTATACTGTTGCATTTCTCTTATATAATGTTGTTGATAATGAATGTGTATGGGTGTTCATTGGTATAAAGGATAACATAATAATAGTTGGTTGAGAATCACAAACTAAATAGGAGAAAGTGAATTTAGGTGTAGTCCATGTGCACGATTATTGTAAAAAAGAAAGTGTTCGGTGGTGCCAAACCTCGCCGACATGGTTGAAAGACCACCGTAGGCTTGGGGGCATGATAGTTGGTATCAGAGCTGGTGTAGCTTGCGGATGAAAGCTGAAACACAAATTAAGAGTTGGTTGAGCAGGTTGCTCGTGACAGTGGAAGAAGGTACTTGCAGGTGAAGGAAGCTAGTTTCACATACAAGTGGAACAAGGGCCGGTTCATGGTTTCAGGGAACTTGGTGAAGCTGGTGAAGGTTGGAACAAGGTGTCGTAGAGTTGGGCAGGTGGTACTATGTGCTGGTCATATGATTTGGGCAATTGTCAGGTGGGCAAGTGGGACTACGTGTGAGCAGGTATACATGGTTTGGGCATCTGTGGGCCAAACGAAGTGCGAACTAGGGAAGACGAAGTACAAGTCATGGCAGGTTTGGAAGAATGTGAAGGGAAGCTCTTGCTTACCTTATACAGGTTGAAGCGGATGAAAGAGGAGAATCCCTGGATTCGAGAAAAGCTTGCAGTCTTGGAAAAGAACGTTGAAGATGAGCTTCTTCAACTTGGATGGACAATGGAGCAAGATGAAGTTGCAGGTTGTGCGAACAAGGAAGAGGAAGCCGTGATGGTTGAAGATGTTGCAGATATGATCATGATGGAGGATGAACTTGAGTTTGATCAAGTTGGACCAGGATCATGCAGTTTGCAGACATGGATCGATGAGGGTACTCTCAGGGAGAAACCTCATGATGATAATGAAGTAAGTATTGATACATGTGTTTCATTTGAGCATTTGGTGGCAAATCTAGTTTGCCGATGCTGGGGAGCATCTTACCATGGATGTTTATGATGAGACCTTGTATGGAGAAGCAAGGATTGTTGATTGTTGCAGGACTTGTTGGGGTTGTTTGTGATCTTGTGGTAGAAGGTACAAAGGCCCGTGACAAGGGTGGAAATTGATGATCGTTGTGGAGGAATGGGTCATGATTTAACCACATGGCTAAGTGCCCGGCATGACTCATGGACAGATTGGAGGGCACACACTTTAGTTGCTTGGGTGGACTTCTCATGGCTGAGACCAAGAGCAAGTCTTGGTGGACACTTTGGTGGAGGAGCCATGATGGAGAGACTCATTACATGATGATGATATGGTTGGGTGACCGAGTTTACTAGAGCGAAGATGGCAGCTTGGATGAGGATGACCGATTGTTGTACTGGGTCTACTTGGTTGGACTACATGGCAACTTAGTCATGGACATCAAGTTGGATACATGGAGCATGGCAGTCTTATTCAGGGACATTATGCATGAGCACTTTTAGAGGTGTCATTAATGGGCATCCAATGAGGAGTGCCAAGCCAGGGATGTTGTGCAGATGGATTTGCTAGTCTGACATGGATATGTATTACTTATGAGCCGATGGAGAGGTTGTGCACTCTTGTACAACAAGGTCATGGACTTAGATGGAGTTGTGAGCAGGCTATGGGGCATTCTTACTACATGGAGAGCTGAGGCATCTTCCAGAGACATTTGGGCCGAGACTTGTATGCTTGCTGAGATGTTGGTTGGAGATGGCTTATAGAGCTCATGATGACATGAGATTGTTGTGACTTTTGGGGACTTCATATATGGTGGACTTAGAGGATCTGATGCATTGAGGAGCTGAGGTCAGGGACTTTGATGTAGGTGCATACTTTCAAGTACATACATGGGTGAGACTTGGAAGAGTGACTTGATGTGGATGATCGGTATGAGACACTTTGAGGTGATGGAGTTACGATGATGATGATGCCTTGGTGGCAACACTTGGGCATGGGTTGAGCCGAGACTCAATTACTTTTTACACATGGGAGATGATTGATCCTTGATCATGGGAAGCACATGGATACATGATACAGGTGTATACTTGTTTCTATGGCAGACTTGAGGGGTGACACATTGCAGATATGATGGAGGTTGCTCCATGGACATGGATGTGGCACACCAAGAGTTGGAGTTTGATGAGATTGTCTCTTCATATGGAGGAGGCACACATATGGATGATGTTGGGATAGATGTGGCTGATTTCATGTAGCACATTGACACCAAACATCATGGATAACATGTTGCAGATGAGATGAGGACTACTTCATGGAAATGAGCATGGTTTACTTATGGAGATGGATTCTTGATCGAGTTCAGGATGTGACAAGGATGTTTTGAGAAATGACTGATGATGGCATGAGGATGTGCATTATCATGGTTTGAGAGTGACAGTTGGACTGATCACCCGACTAGTTCAGACATGGGGGCCGGCTTGTACATAGATGTGTTAGCATTGTGTTGGAGTATCACGGCAGCAGTTCACATGGGGACGACACATGATGAGGTTGACACGATATGTTGCAGTGGGCATGTAGCTTGAGAGGGAGGGGCCAACCTTCCACGATGGAGCAGCATGTGGAGATTGTGACATGGTGGTTGATGGTCATGGATTGAGATGGTTTCCGATATATGACATACCGATGGGTGCATATCTTGGTATGGTTGTCTTGGTGATGGATGGTTGCCGAGATGAGACATGGTGGGGGCGGTGGTTCTACATATGTTAAAGTGATGGTTGCAGTATGTGGAGGAGTTGACATCATGGATGGTCTTGGTGGATGGTTACCAGGATTGTATGTTGTCGAGGACGACAACGATTTCAGGTGGAGGAGGATGCAACGCCCTTGGTGAAGTGCGACGGGTGGGCGCCGGGCGCCCAGGCGCGCACATACCAGGTGGGCGTGCACGACTGCACGCGAGAAGAACGCCGGGTGGCTTGAACGACAATGCGACATTGTGCGAGCTGCAGTGCAATGTTTCTGTGAGTTGCGGTGCGATGATAGACTTTCGACACTTGGGGAATGACGTGGAGCATTGGAGGACTTATACCCACGATACGAAGGCATTCGTATGGGGTTGGTCGGCATGGTTTCAGTGCATCATTGAAGAGTGCAAGCCATTGTTTAGGGGGTCGGTTGGGCAAGCGACCACCCTCCGATGGAGCATATAAATGAAATGCGTTTGGAGGTTCATTTGGACATTCGAACTTGATCATCTCTTGTTCTACGGTCTTGGAAGAGCCTCTTGTTCGCAGATTGAAGGGGGATGAGCGCATAGCTCATGTGCTCCCTTGGTGAGTCACACTTAGTGGAGTCGCTCTTGGTAGGAGGTGAACGCGTTGGGCAAGGCGTGCCCGAGGTGATCGTGCGGAGGGTTGATTTGTGCGACGACTTGGCGTGGGCATCTTGGTGACTCGGGTGAGCGCCCATCCATCGTGAAAATGTGCACAGAGACTTGTTGGAGTGTTGGTTTGTGGAAGGAGGTGTGCCTTGGTGGGAGGTGCCTATGTGTGGCGACTTTGAGGTGCGCCCGAGTTGGGCAAATGACATGACGACGCGACGGGGGGAACAAAGGTTTGGTTAGTCGTGTGGCGACTGTGTGGAGGTGCCGATGAGTTGGGAAGCCGAGTTTTCCGATGTTGTATATTTGGCTAAGTGTAAATTTGGGGTTTCCCATGATTTAACTTATGCATTGTAAAAAACGAAAGATTGTATAATATATTGTTGGGCAGACTCATATTGCAGGGAGTTTCCCCTCCCTTTATACTATTGCATTTCTCTTATATAATGCTGTTGATAATGAATGTGTATGGGTGTTCATTGGTATAAAGGATAACATAATAATACTTGGTTTAGAATCACGAACTAAGTAGGAGAAAGTGAATTTAGGCATAGTCCATGTGCACGAGTATTGTTAAAAAGAAAGTGTTCGGTGGTGCCGCACCTTGTCGGCACGGTTGAAAGACCACCGTAGGTTTGGGGGCATCACAATAAGCCCTTGGAGCACGTTGATTGGGAAGAGCTCATTTTTCAACATTTTGATTTTAATAAATTCCTTTGACACTATATTTTTTTATCGTATAGTTATGACGATTTTATATTTTTAGTGATTTTAATGGTTAGAGTATTTATTAATATTTTATAATTTATATTAATATTTATTAATTGTAGAATTAATATATATATTATATATATATATATATATATATATATAATATAATATATATATATATATATATATATATATATATATTTATATATATATATATTATATATATCCTATATGGAAAGAATATTTTTTTTATAAAATATATATAATATTTTAATTTAGATATTTATATATAAAAATATATTTTCAATAAATATAAAATTGTATTTTATAATTTGTTTAATAAATCATTATTTTGTTATATATATATATATATGTAATACTTGGTCGGACCATCCATTTTCTATCATATATATAAGGCAAAATTACACCACACTAGTTTTACCTGTGGCCTCAAATCGCCCCGAGGGGAAACCGATTTTGTTGGCCATTAGTCAGCATTATACGCCATGCAAAAATAAAACTTATTAAGTCTTTCTAGCAAGGCTAGGCCAGTTTCATTCTCATGACCACATATTATATGCAACTATGACAACTGACATAAACAACTGGAAATTTAAATGAAATTTAAATGTTATTCGCATAAACAAAAACTAAGCATAGGGAGACTAATCTTTCTTGACATTTTGTTCCTGAGAGTGTGAGGCTACTAGGGCAGGATCATCAACAGTTGCTTCTAGCATTCCATAGAGCTCCACAATGCAAGGAATATGTCGGTCTATACGGTCCATCATGATGCCCTGTTTGTGTAGCTCAAATAGGATCTTCTTCATGTTTTTTTTGTAATTGGGAAGGACCTACATTGTATTTGCCATCCCCATAGAAATTATCTCCATTTCTTTTCCAATAAGAATTTCCATCAGAAAATAAAGGTACAAGGTGTCCCTGAATTTTGTAATTCACCCTCCTGTAGTCTCAGGGTAAGTTACCATTTCTCCCCAAACTTCTATTTGATCATATGGTTCCATTTCTTGTTTTACCTCATCTTCCTAATCATCTATTCACTTTTGGATATCCTCATCCGTTTCCTCCTTGTATGTCACTGCTGCCTTAGTTATGAATTGTAGAAATCTTGTGGCCGCTGCGACCTTTCGTCCTACTTCGTCATTTGGTTGCCTGTGATTTCGGTCACTTAATGCCATAGCCACGTCCACGTTTTGCTGGAGCCATACCCTATTACTTTTTTACCTGTAGACATTCCAACACTGTTAGGTTCACCATTTCATTCACCTCAACCCGACATGACTGCACTAGCCTTTCTTCTCTACCCTACCTGGCCCACGACGAGCTAAGGTATCGCTTTGCCGACAAGTGGCTAGTGGAATTTGGTTTCAAGTAGGGTTTCCCCAACGTATTACCATACCTCTCTCCCTTTCCAAAGTGCAGAGGTTGGTCATCCCCTTGCGTCCATAGCCTGGCCCTCAGATCGTTCTGGAGCCCGGTTTTGCAAGTGCTTTCAAACCCGCAAGTCGTTCCCTCTGCCAACAATTTATTGCCCATGTTTTGCTCGCCTCTATACCACTCATGCCACCCATGGTCACTAATTTCAATCATGTGACTCTACACTGCCATAAGCTAGGGTTGGCTCAGCCAATTGCCCACTCTTCTAGTATCCCTTCCCCCTGCCTGCATCTCTCCCTTGCCTCGCTCGGCTTCACACAGTCCCCCAAGCGTGGCTTTCCATTTATCCCCCATACCCTTAGTTTGGCCATTCGAGTAGGGTTCCATAGCAAAGCTACACTCAGTGTTAATCATGCCATAGCCCCAACTTTTCCTTAAATGAAAAATAAATATAATGGAGAGCCAAGCCATAGCCCCACATTGCCTTGCCTAATTTCTCCCTGGCTGGGCTAAGCCCCATTAGGGTGGCCTCTCTCCTCCCCCTCCTCCCCAGCAGAACACCCACTAGCACATGGAATTGCCCCTTGAACTTGACTAGAACTTATTAATTAAATGAGGACGAGAGCAAACTACATACCAGTGAGCCATCATTTTCTCGTAGACTTGGTTTCATTGTCTCCCTTCCTCTCTACAATGCCTTCCATCTTTGCTACACAATTCAACTGCCCAGCACGTCGAATAGATCTTCCTACTCTACCACCCTCGCTTAATCCTCCCTCTGCCACCTCCCATGCATTCAAGGCAAATGACACCACACTCCCTGCCTTGAGCATGTGAGGTGTAGTTGTAATGAACTTGGTTGTACTGACCATGTCAACTTAGGCCTAGCGCCTTTGAGACCTTCCCTCATTCCGATCGGGAGCTTTGAATTTCTTTTTAATAATGATGTGGAATGTACATTTAAAATTCATAATTAATGACATATTATTACTCCTCATTTATTGTTTTTAATTTTAATTAGAACTATAGATATTTTACTTCAAATATCATAATGAATCTATTATTCTCTATTTCATATCTAAAAATAAATTGAGTAGAACTATATATTGTTAGATTATAATTTTTTGTAGAGAATGGTTTTATTTATGTAAGGATATATCATGTGCCATTTTGGTACAAGACTTAGGGTTAAAGATTGGTTTCAAAGATCTAGGATTAAGATAATGAAGGATTCTTAGGTTTGACAATTTAGAGATAAAATTACTATTTAGGGTTTTAGTCTTAAGGTTATGCAAGAATAAGGTTAAATAATATATCTATGTTAGGTTAGAATAGTTTATGTTAGTTAGGGTAGAGTATGTTAGGCTATGGAAGTTTAGGTCAAGGCATGGTAGGATAGGGTTTTGTTAGGCTAGGAGACTTAAGGGTATCTTAGATCAAGGTGTGTTGCACTAGGTTAGCATAGGGTAGGAAATGTTAATGTAGACTAGGCTTGTGTATGCTGGGTTGCAATTGATTAAGTAAGGTATATTAAGATAGGCTAAGCTATGTTATGATATTTTAGTTTTAGGTTAATCTTTGGTAGATTACTATACCTTAGTTTAAAAAAAACTAGGTTGGCTTCAACTAAGGAAGGTATGGGGAGATTACAATACTCTAGTGAGGCTAGGATAGGTTAAGCGTATGTAGTATAGTGTACCTTATATTAGTATAAGAGAAGGATATTGCATTTTAGGGTAGGATATGTTATGTAAGGATACAATAGCATAAATTATGCAAGTGCATGGTAGTTTTGACTAAGTCAACTTATGGTAAGGTAGGCTAGGTTAGTTAAGTTAGAATAGTTAGTTTAGATTAAGCTATATTAGGTGAGGTTACAATAAGATAGGCTACATTAAAATCGGAAAGCGTCATCATCTTAGGGTTTATACAATATATCATCAAATTTGTGTGTTGGACTAGTAGCAAACAGTTTTTGAACTATCTTTTCTAACCATTACTACAAGAAGACAACAACACTAGTAAACACACAAACATTCACTTACACATCAAATATATCTTTATATATATCTCTCTCACTTACTCTCTCTCATAGTCCCCCATTTAAAACAACACCCCTCCAACTCGGTCTCTCCCTTATTCACTTTGTGAGTAATTACTATCTTCATCCCCCTCCTTTCACACCTATTTTTGTTATCTCTCTCACTTTTTAACTCTTATTCACTATCTCCCCTCACACATTAATTCATTATTCCATAACTCCTAATCCTTGTCTCTATTTATTTCCCTGTTTATCTTTATTGGCCCCTCTATCCCTCTATCTATTGCCATCCCACTACCCACCCATCATAACACAATTTAATTTCCCATCTGTTAAGCAAGTAGTTGTAGAAATGCACAAACATTTTTAGAGATACAAATGTGCATTTGATTTTATTGCTAGTAATCTTCATGTGTTTTTGTGCTAAACATTTCCATCCTTTTTAGTGCTAGAAACATGGATACACATTTTCAGATTTAAATTTCTCCAAGTGATAATCTTATGTACGTGATGAATTCAATTCATTAGATAGAGTTCTAGGTTGAAAAACACAGTTGTGTGGGCTATAACTACTTGAAGAAATCATTTTTCGTGAATATATATCTATATAATAGGCATTATTGTTCTATAAGTTCTAAAACTATAGTTTTCTTGAAGGTACATACACATAAGATTCAATTGAGAATATATTATATATATATATATATATATATATATATATATATAATATATATATATATTCTACAAATAATTATTCTATATTTTTAATACATTTTGCTTTGCTAAGTATATCAAAATATTTAAAACAAACCCCTTGTCTAATTTTTTTATAAATATTCAAGCATTAATTGTTTGGAAAACAAATTATAGGGTACACTAAAGGACATTGAGGCCTACAACCTTTAAAACAAAAAATGGTTGTTTGATAATGGTAAGACTCATTTATGTTTCTATAATGTAAGGCCTCATAATGTGAATAATATAATCACTTTCATAATTTCAAAACTAAATATAAAAATAAGAACATAGTTTTTGAAAAGGACTTTCCCCTAAGAACACTCTACTCTCTACAACTCTATACGTTTTTTGTAAAAAAAAAATCATTATTTAGCTTCCATAAGAGTTTACTAAAGAAAAAATATGTAGTATAATTTTCATGAAAATTATACTACCAATGAGGTAGGGAAACTAAATATTCACGTACATAAACACAATTTCTATATAAAAGTTATATTACCATCGTAAAATGCGTTGTGTAAATGCGTCTTATCATCATTACGAGTTACTAGTTTTCTAATTGCTTAGGCCATACCCATTTTAAGTGACATTGACCCTCCTATTATCTCTAACTTTGATATTAATATACAATTAAATTTCTTAAAAAAATGTTTTAGAATATATACAAATATTTAGAGGAATAAACAAAAACAATTCATTCAAAAAAAATTGTGTGAATATTTATGAAGTGTTGAATGGCCTTTTATTTGAGCCACTCTACAAACATTGGGATTCAAATTCTATTTTATGGGAACTACGAAGATCTTAATTGGAAAGTATTGAGTGTATAGTAATTAATTTGAAAGTCATAGATTATGCTTAATGGTTACGATCTAGCTTAAATCTAATATTTATTTGTATGACCTTCCATTATGGTGAACACATGCACTAACCATGATGGACTCTATTTTAGATTGAAATATTGACCCATTATTTCTTCACTTAGTCTATTGGACATAGGGGATGAGAGAAAATTTATAGTCTTTCATGTTGATGAATTTACTTTTGAAAGCAACAATATCTAGTATATATTTCATATTAAAGGTTTCAACCATCTTAAATTGAAGTTAAATTAAATAGATATATCATTCTAATAACTAATTTTGGCAAGTGTCAAGCATACCCAAAATTAAGTTGAGGTTAAAATAAATAGACCTATCCTGGTTAAAACTAATATTGGAAGTCTCAAGCATACCCAAAATGTCTAGAGGTTAATTCTTTAGAATTTCAAAATTTTGTAATATATATAATATATATGGAAAAACAAAAAAAATGACTCAAAGAGAGGCTTGTCTACAAATGTCACAAATTTGAGTGGATAACATCTTTCTTGCCAAGGTTGTAGTTGATGTGGAAATAGATTCATCACCGTCAAGCACCTTTGGGGTACCCGTAATCCCGATCTTTGATATCTCTAACCCATATTTAAAACAAAGATGCAGGATTTTCTCATAATCTTGGTGGAATCACCATTATTTTCGGACTAATTTGTGACTTTTTCTAGACTATGCTATAAATAAAAATTAGCTATCACATTAATAATTTGTCATCAATGTTAAATAAAATTACAATATAAATCTTGGGTGTTCTTATTTGTGGATGAACATATTATAAAATTTTATGTAAGGAATATGATTCAAGATTAAAATCTCCATATATTAACCTTGAGACAAATAGAAAAAATTACCATACA